>JASCZW010000844.1:0-104622 GCA_034211315.2 Aedes japonicus | reverse complement strand
GGACTAGGGTTCTATTCTGATGCAGCAGCGAAAGAATAGGATCCATTTGCAAGAATAGCGACGATTCGGACTGGCCTAGCTATTGCAATTCATTTGTACGATGTACGTTTATCAGTTAGACGTGAAGATTGGCGATCAAACCGAGTATCCAAAAAGAATAAATTGGTTTTCGGATTAAAGCAGACTCGCGTTGTATGAACAAGATGTTGATGAGTTCCTGGTGAAAGGCTTGTCCCGATGCAGACACGACTTTTAATTATACAGCCGGGCTACCAAGAATACTATCGTGTACGTTCTTGTATATGTTGACCATCTGTATGTTTCCACGATGGCTCCATTCCTCTGGTAAGAGTTGGCTATGCGGATTCTGTTTCAGATGCTGTCAACAGAGAATCTGTTAATGGACTCGTATTCCAAGTTTTATGCTGAACAGTTTGCTAGGCTAGCAGAAAAAATTAGACAGTGACTTGAGTGAAGCTGAATATTGTACGTTGAGCTTGACTATCTCCGAGGGCACATGGCTGGAAGGAATTCTACTCGATCTTCCCGGCTGTATTTCTAAGACAAACAATGATATCCGTCTTAGAACTTTTAATTTTTTTCATATTGTTGATTGGCCTCAATACTTCTACAAATGCAACAAAAATATTAAAGTTGTACACAAATATTCAAAGTTTTATAATTATCAAAAATATAGAATATTAACAGTTTCGGTGACATTCTGATACATTTCATCGAAACATCTATTATATATTACAGACAAACCAATAAATCGCAAAAAGTATAGACACATGCTTTATGCGGAATAAGTGCGTCACTCTTAAAAAAGTTGACGGGTATGCCTGGAGAAAAATCCTTTGTAGATTCGATGCACAGGGAGACGAAAGACAATTGACCCGATGGCCGTTCGCAGCAGCAAACATTTCGGTTTGATACTTCAAAGCTTTGATTCCGAGAAGATCCGTCGTTAGAGGAACCTGATCACTAGTTAATCGTTTGAGTTATAGTAGGGAAACTTAGTCGTTCGGAGCTTCTCATCGCACCCTTATGGGTTGCTTCCGGATACGTCAACGATATTCACAGAGCCATGCTTATGTAGACGCAGACAAAATTCATACTGAGCTTTCGGATTGAGGCAACTTATATAAATGTTTTGCTCTCAATCTCTTTAGTTTCAATTGACAGGTCACATACACTTGGAAAACTTTTCGGTTGAATTAAGAACAATGCTTTACGTAATAATGGGGATCGAATACTTCCTCCCCTTCAAATGTATCCATGTCCTTTGGGCAATGTGTTGTGAAAATAAATGTCTGATGTATAACTCATATACTGGTGTCCGTGTTCGTAACAGCTTTGTTTGTTTCAATTACAGCTGCTTTTGGCGATTGTTGATAACTTTCACTGCCTTTGCTTGTCGTGATCTTACAACAAAGGCATTTCGCTCCGAACGCTTCAGTTGATCATGAGCTTATGTTATTTGCCGCCTATACTCGGTCAAGTTTTCTAGTTTATTCTCTACTGAAAACGAAACCAATGAAGGCATGTCTGCTGCAGCACACAATTTTTCTTTGTACGAACGAAACCATTCTTATCTTATAAATCGAAAGGTCTCCGTCGCCTTTGGTAATTGCATGTCCAATGTTTTCTAGGCCACGTAAGAGATACCTCTAGGAAGTCATGTATTTTTGATATACTTTAATTGGTCCTCGTCCTGGTCTATGCCGATGACTTCATGATCTTCCTGCAAACCCAGTCATTCAACGAAAGTTATCTCCTACAACTCTACTCTACAGACTGGTGTAACCTTAATCGAATGGTAGTTAAACCGGACAAATACGAGATGATTACATTTTCTCGTATAAACGATCCGCTCCTCAACGACTACAAGCGCTGCGAAACGCGACAATCAAACGATCAACTATCCGATACTTGCAGTTGGTATGGATCCCGGTTAACGCAAAAAATTTCACATTTCGTACATAGCAAACGAGCCTTCAAAGCTGTAGGCTTTATATTATGGTTGAGCAAAGACTTCTTTGGTATTTACTGCCTCATGTATTTGTTCTGGTCCCTTATGCGATAGATTCTGGAATAGTGCTGCACCGTTTGGAATTCAACATACACCAAGCCGGAAGAATCGAATGAGTTCAACGCAGCTTTCTATGTTTCGCTTTGTGAAAGTTGCCATGGAAAAAGATCTGTTCCGTTTGCCAAGTTACGGATTCGTCGGAACATTTCTTGAGCTCTGTTTATCCAAGATATCGTACGACATCATTGTGGTATGAAGGAGCTTTGCGCGCGATGAGTGCCGCGTTTGCTTACAATGAACCAAAAACGCATACGTGTAACAACCTCTCAGGAGAATTTGAGCAAGTTCACACGCAATCCGAAGGAGTTTGTGCGCCGATTCAGAACCATGGATGAAACTTGGATCCATTACTACACACCGGAGTCATCGCAGTGTCGTATCCGGATGGGACAACGAAAGTTCCGTCATCATTTCCGCTTCCGGCATCTGCCGATAGCACGTAAGTCCCAGCCAATTCGTCCAACTCAATGGAGTTATTGGAATTTGATTCCATTGTATGTCCGTTGCTGTTCGCTATATTCGTAAGACTGACTACTAGATTTTCTGAACCTTAGTTAAGAACCGTTTTTGTGTTTTTTAGGTGTAGAGAAAACTCTACCATGGTTCTATGGTTCCATGTAGAACAAATGTTGCTTAGCAACCAATTTAGGTACGGGAATAGATTTTCCGGGGTTTTTGCCAGCTGTAGAGGAAACAGCTAAAGTGAGAGAATTCTACCACGGTTCCATGTAGGCCGAGTGTTGCTTAGCAACCGCTTCGTTGTTTATTTGTAACGGACAACATGTCTACATAATTGCGAAAATATTATGTTTACGTAACATCTGTACTTCATTAATGTTTAAATGACTTTTTTTTTGTTTTGTTAGATTAACACTGAAAAGGTATTATTTATTTTTTAATTCTCAATTTAATCCTTCATACCACAATCATCAACAATATTTGACATCAATCATACACAACTGACACTTCGTAGACGCTTCTCGTTCTACTTTTCCGAGCTTTAAAAATATTTTAAGCTTACAATTAATGCTTTTAAGTTTTCGATACCACCACTGGAACTTAAGAACTCTATTGGTGTGATTTTTTTAAATATATTTTGTTAACTGAGAACTTCTGTTAAAGCCGCATTGTCAAACTTCTGTTAAAGCCGCATTGTCAAAGGAAGACTAATATTTGAATATACCATTCAGAACCACCGCGATGGTTTAAGCATTCCTCCATTACAACTGAACGTTGCACGTTTTGAATCGCGAAGAGAAATATCACGAACCCGATTTAATTTGGCTCATATTTACCTGTCACACGCCAAACCGGAGCGTCCAGATGGAAGAACGTTTCGTGTTCCATAATTCTAGCGCAGATCTCAGATCCAATGCCTGTTCGAAGAAAACAAAACAAATACAAGATAAGACTTCCAACTACCCGACCCCATCTAACCGTCCCCACGTACCGCTCTGTGGCCAGCCCTGCTCAATCGTGACCAGGTGGTGGGTCTTCTGCACTGACTTGAAGATCGTGTCGGTGTCCATCGGACGCAACGAACGTAGATTAATCACCTCACACTCGACGCCCTTACCGGCGAGTTCGTTCGCTGCCTGCAGAGCATTGTCCACGGCCTTCGAATGGGCCACCAGGGTGATGTGTTTGCCCGGTCGCATGATCTTGGCCTTGCCGATGGGCAGTACAAACTCCTTGTCCAGCACTTGATCCGACACCGGGTACCCAACACCGTAGAGCATTTCGTTCTCCAGGAACACAACCGGATCGGGATCGCGAATGGCAGCCTTGAGGAGACCTGTAGGAAACGAGAGTGACTTCATGTGGTCTAATTCATGCAAACTCATCTTACTTACCCTTGGCATCCTCACTGTCGTACGGTGAGATCACCTTCAGGCCCGGGCAGTGTGAGTACCAGGCACCGAAGCACTGCGAATGCTGAGCGGCCACACCGGCGGCAGCTCCGTTTGGTCCTCGGAAGACCATCGGAACGTTCACGGTACCGGCAGACATGTAGAATGTTTTGGCAGCCGAGTTGATGACCTGTTCCGGAAGAGTTCAATGGGCGTTAATATTGGGTTTTGCTTAAATTGGATTGGGTTTTGAACGTTACGTGATCGATGGCCTGCATGGAGAAGTTGAAGGTCATGAACTCGCAAACCGGACGCAGACCGGCCATGGCAGCACCGACGGCAATACCGGCAAAGCCCATTTCCGTGATGGGCGTGTCGATCACTCTCTTGTCGCCGTATTTTTTCCACAAACCACGGGACACCTGGAAGGGGGAGAAAGGTAAGGGAATGTTGGGGTCAAAAATGGCTTATAATAAACAAAACAAAAATCTAACCATTCAAGATCGTAAAGCTAATTCAGTGTCGTTTGATATTTTGGGTACTACAAACTTGCGAACAGCTTGAACCGAGTCCGCAGTAGGTTTTCAAGAAATCCGTAGTTCAAATATGGGACTTAAATACTTAAATACGTAAATTTGAAAGCTACAAAAAACAGCAACCGTTTTCACTAACTTATCTATCCTTTAATTCAGAAATTTCACGATTTTGATTTTGACTGTCTCATTTTAACAGAGCATCGCACCTTAAATTTATTTATTACCATGGGTAAGAAAGTAGGCCTTGTAATTTCTCCAAATCGTAGTAGGTCAACCATCCCATTTGCTTTGAATCTGTCATCCTGTCTAACATCGAATAGTTTCTTATCAATGACATCTTTTCCACTAAGACAACGTCGATAACGAACCAGAAAAACACATAGAACTGTAAACAAACAACGTCATCTGCAACGTCATCCGGCACCTCCTCTGACCAATAACCTTGAAGAGTGAATCTCGTCCTCCCATCGGTACTCATCTCTCTCAATCAAGCATCCCGCATCCCGCAACTTCCTTTCGATCTCGTCGTCGTCGCCCACCCTATCCTTCACCCAATAAGATTTGCACAAGCCGACAACGAAGACGACGACGTCGAGTGTTTACGTAACATGACATAAGAAAAAAGAACCACTTGCTCTGGCGGACCGCGGGGCGGCCTCTGACCAGCGGCGGCCCATATTTACCTTGTAGGCACCGTCGTACTGGGCAACTTCTTCGCCCAGAATGAACACCCGCTCGTCCCGTTCCATCTCTTCGTCCAGCGCAGAGTTGAGGGCATCGCGGACGGTCAGCTGCTGGGCGGAAAGGACTTTTGAGGTCGAAAACGAGCGGCGGGTCAATCCCCGAACGGCAGCCGTGGCTAGCATCATCCTGTCCACTGCTATCTACTGTTTACTGGGAACCGGAAGAGTCAATTTCACAAGGAACTTTTTTCGTTTTTTTTTACTAGTAGCGGTTCGGTTTCAGGACTGCGACAAATGCCAATCAATCTATCGTACAAGAGCCAAATCCGGACGAGCAGCAAAAGTCAAACGCACACACACCACACTCGGACCGCGATTCAGAAGAGATTCCACTCCACACTGACTTTAGCGAAAATCAAGACTAGTTTTGACATTTCGCGAACGATTGACGCGGGGGTGGTGCGAATTGATTTGACGTTTCGATCTCTCTGAAGCTGTACTAAAATGATGACAAGTCCGATATGCACCATCGTGACAGTGCTTGCTCGCATAAAGACAAACAATTTGCTATTAGTCAAAACTTTACTTCGGATGTAAGATATACTATCACAGTTTATGTGATTGTTATCGAATAGTTTAATCTGATTTTCACTATACAACATTAACGCATATTGTTAATGTATGCCATATTGTCATTGAAAGGTTTTTTATTGTCTCCACGCAGTCTAGACTATACTTTTTGGCATAAAGTACAGCAAAAAGTTTGTTCGTGAAAATTGCCATTTTTTATGGTAACCTAACTTAACCGCCTATTAAGCATATTATTATTTGGCCTTTTACCCTCTGGCATATTGTTAAAACTATATACACACTAATTTTTTTTTACAGTAGCCAGTAAATTTTTTACTGACTTTCAAACAGCTGAACGTTTGGTAACACGTTCAGTAAAAGTTTTGTTAACTGAACAATCAGCAAACTTGTCAAAATATACCGACTAGTTAATCCCTTAATACTGAATTTCTGTAAAGTATACATGAAAAATCAGTTAAAATTGGAACGTCATCAATTGTCAAATATTACAGTTTTTACTGAATAAGACTGTGAAATTCAGGTCAGTAATTAAATCATTCACCGAGCAGTTCGTTGAGTTTCGGACACCGGACCATCAATGCAGAAATGAGAAAAAATAAACGGCTTGCCTGAAGGACGACAGCTGACATTGAGCACCGGATAGGACTAAGCCAACACCTGGAAGCAGTATTAATATTTGTCGCTGATACACATGCTCCAGGTCTAGCAAATGATGTAGCCGGCGCAGTTGTCAGCATAAATGAACTGGAATCCTGTCAAATTATGTATATTTATGTTTGAAATATGTGACGCCAGTTTATGAAAAATTGTATTACCTGATACTATTCCATAATACCTTGAAGAGTATTATCGTTGACCGCATTGGACTTTCGCAAATGTTTTGCTCCTCGACTATGATTTTCAGGCGAATGATGGCGAGTGTCCTTAAAAACTATATACAAAAAATCAAGTGGAATTCATTAATAAGCATAAGAAAATGTTACTGTACAAGAGTATATTTACCGTTCGAGAGGTGCCGATGCTCTATGTTCTATAAGAATTTGATGTTGCATCTATATATTGCTAGAATTCAAGAACACAACAACTTCCACCGCTTTAGCACGCGGGAATGGTAAAGTTTGACAGGTGTGATTTATACTGAAGCGTTCAATAAATATTACTGAACTTCAGTGATTTTTACATTTTACATCAGTATTTATTATGGTTTTACTGAAAATCGGTAAAGCATTAACTGAACAGTGGATGTTCAATCACCGACAAACCGACATGAAACTCAATCTTCACTATTGATCAAGAATCCATAACGACCGATTCAAATGTGCAGCGATCCCATAAGTCAAAACCCATAGAATCATTTGATCTAGATCAAATAAATGTGCCCAGAATAGCTCAGACATAACCCATCTCATCAAGTTCCCAAGCGTGTTCGTGGCTTCAATAACCGATCTCAGCGAACACGAAAATAGATGTCACTAATATGATTTGAACAGAAATATTAAGACATTTTCTTTTGTCATTCATGTCGGTTTGTCGGTGGTTCAATGACAGTTCATTAGTTTACAAAGTACATCTGCATAATAAGTACAAATGTTCAATAATATTTTCATACGGATTACCGAAACCTTTGACAGATATCTATAAATTGAGGAAATTTTACAGATCATACAGTAGAATATTTTTTTTACTGATCGAAGCCGTACAATTTTTTACCGAACATCAAAACTAAGATTTGGTGTGTAGGAGATTGTAAGTTTATAGTCGTCAACTACACACTTAGATTTTTTTACAGAAATCTGTAAAGTTTTACCGAATTCTCAACAGCTGAACGTTCGGTAATACGATTTTACGGATTTCGGTGAAATTTTACCGAAAACCGGTAAATTTTTTACAGATATCTGTAAAATTTCACCGAAATCCGTATAATCGGATTACCGAACGTTCAACTGTTGAGAATTCGGTAAACTTTACAGATTTCTGAAGAAAAAAAATCTAAGTGTGTATAAGGCTAAAGATCGTAACAATAACAGAAACGGTGGTCAACAAAATGGAAAATGGTCCAGGAATGGTTTTTGATTATGCTGGTGGTCGTGATATCCAACCGCCAGCATTTCTAGAGTGAAAAGCGACGTTGTATTATTATTTCAAATTAAATACTGTTAGAAGAGGAAGATAATAGACGTGATAGTGAAATAAGTTTTATAAGAGTTATTACGAAAATCAAAAAGAAAAGCGAAAGAAAAAGTTACACGTTCAAGGAGAAAGAAATACAAGATGGAGGACCCTAAACAAAAGCCACCTGATATATTGAGACTCGATCTGCCAGACCGGAACGAATCGATAGACTGGAACATGACCGGAGCAGTAACTGTGCAGTCTCAAACAAACATCACACAGGTTGCCACAGATGGAAGCTTGCCTGTGAATACGTCCCAAGGAGCAAAAACACACGTGGGACCGAAGGACATAACCTACAACAGGATGGATCAAGGACCGCACAGATTGTATTTTGAATTACGGGATACTCTCAGTGGAAGCAGACGAATCAACAAATATTCTATCGGTAGTCAACCGAGGAAGATGGAAAATTACAGGAGACACATCGAGGATATGAAACAGGTGGGAAGAAATCGCATAATGGTGTATGTGAATAGTTACATCAAGGCCAATTCGCTGATGGATGATATCAACCAAGACTAGAGCGGTGCATACAAGGCGTATGTACCCATGCACCTTGTCTGTGTAACAGGAGTTGTCGCTGGAGTTCCGGCGGATATTCCGGTTGAAGAGATTCAGGAGGACATGCAGTGTGATGTACCTATCGTGAGCGTAAAACGAATGACACGCAAGGAGGGATTGGAAATAGTGCCAATCAATCGAATTAGTGTTATATTCCGACCGAGAACGCTGTCAGGAAGCGTAAGACTGTTCTGTTGCAGTAGTTTTGTAAAACCCTTCATCCAAAAATTTGTCGTCTGTAACCAGTGTTTGAGGTTCAACCACTATGCAGACAAATTCAAAAGCAACAAGCGATGCGGACAGTGTCTAGCACCTAATGAAACAGAAGAGGAATTCACAAACTGCACAAAAGAAATGAGATGTGCACATTGCAAATCGACGAAACACAGAACACACGACGAAGCGTGTAAGTAGAAAACGAGACAGTTGAACATAAAAAAACTAATGGCCAAAAGCGCAATAACTTACAATGAAGCCAACGAGCTTTTTCCGATATGGACACAACACACAAAAAAAGGAATATTGTTTTATTAAATGTTTAGCACTTTACTTTTGAAAAGTGTTTATTTTTCATTGAATTAAAAGTGAAATCATCTAGGTACTATGAAAGTTATGCGTTTGATTTGAAAGTTTATTTTTTCGGTGCAGTGTGTAAATTTAAAGGTGTGTTCTTTTACTATGAAAATTGTAGAACTGTCAAATCCACCAACACAAAGCAAGTCATCGTTCTCGTCGCCGAATAGAATTTTTCACTACTGTTGTCCGGCTTGTGTTCTGCGTCGTTTTTTGCTCCCGTCCGCTTATATACGCGTTTTGTAAAAATTGCTACAAAATAGTCCATGATTCTTAGCATGATCAACAAAATAAAAAAAAACTTCACATTCAAGATGTGGTGAATCAGGAACACTAGCCTCCGGTTTCTTTAGAAAATTACAAAAATTCATTTGAAAATAAAAACTTTTTTATGTTAAAACTATTTGTTATTTCAATACAAACAGCAAACATTTATTATGCACGATACTGTCGAGTTGGAAGTTCATTTTGAAATCAAAATAATTTGCTTTCATTTTTAAAGATACCATGCTGTGGATTTGGCAGTTCTACAATTCATCTGAAAAGAAAACTTTTTAAGTTAAAACTTTTTTTTTTATTTCAATCCAAACAGCATACTTTCATTTCAATTGCAAAACACTTTCTGGTTGAAAGCTTATTTCGGAATAAAAATAATTTGCTTTTATTTGCAACGATGCCACCTTCCGATTCTACACAGTTCTACAATTTGTTTTGAAAATTTCAACTTTTAAATGTAAAGCAGCAAAATTTTGAATAGACGGTTTGGAGATTTTTGTTTTGAAAGTAAATCGCTTTCTACGAAAAAGAACCAACGCAACTTTTCAATTTTAGCAGTTTTTTTAATTTTAATAATCATTATTCTTTGTGTGAACACATACGCAACTCTGGAGAACGCAGAGGTAGAGTCCCTAATATAGAGTCACGCAAAGAGTGAAACCAAATCTACCTATCGGAGCTACCTATCGAGCATCCCATCTGAATTATACATGCACGCAAAATGAGAACTAATCGAAATAAGTGTTGCATGTTCTTCTTGTCGTGACTCTTTCTAGGGACTCTACGCAGAGGTATTTCCCAGTCTTCCAAACACATGCATGGAGATGTCATCTGGAAGATTCACCAATCCATTACGAGAACATTGGCCAAAGACAAACGATGCGAGAGAGAAAACCCAATCCACCACATTTTGTACAAGGACAAACCCTAGGGGTGAGACAGCTCTACTCTGAGTTGCTTTGATGCATCGAGTAACTAGCGAGTAACTCAATATAACTTAACATCGAATAAATCTTCATGGGTTCTTATCGGTTGCCAGGGTTTCGAAAAGTTTGACTCCCAATTTGTTTGAAAACATTGTGGACATTCTGCTAATGGCACTAGAAGATGGTACAACGGTGAGCTCTATTCCACGACAATTAGGATTCAGGGAATGTTTAATAAGTACACGCAAAGAAATCACTCTGCTTTGAATCAACAAAATATTTTGTTGGTATGTCAAACCGAAGTTTCTATTCATAAAACAGTTCAAAATCAATTCAAAATTTCATTCAAATTAAACCAATAAAATTATTCAAAGTAATCACTGCTGTGTGATTCAGAACAATCACATTTATTTTTCAACTCAAATGATTAATTAATTGCTTGAACAAAGTATTTTGTCACCCTAAGAAATCGCTCTGCTTTGAATCAACAAAATATTTTGTTGGTATTAAAGCAAGCTTTCTGTTTGTTTCAATTCATAAAAAAGTTCCAATCAATTCCAAATTCCATTCAAATCAATCCAATATTTTCTTTTAAAGTAATCACTGCTGTGTGATATTAATTTAAATAATATTTGATTTATAACAACCACATTTATTGTTTCACGCAAATGTTTAATTTATTGTTTAAACAAATTATTTTTTTACGCTAAGAAATCACTCTGTTTTGAACCAACAAAATGCTTTGCTACTTTACAAACCAAGGTTTATATTTGTTTCAATTCATGAAAAAGTTCTAAATCAATTCAAACTATCATTCCCAAGTAACCACGAGGCTGTAATAGCATGCATATATAGGGCATACGTATTACGTCTAGTGCATCATTGAAGTTGGATTAAAGCTGAAAAGGGCCCCACTAAGATCGAACTAATGCTATATCTTTTGTAATGCCATAAGACATTGCTAATGTAGCATTATTGCATTGGTAATGCATCACTACATTCTAAAGCTAATCGAACGCTTCATTACTTGACAACTGTTGAATTGATGCGCTCCCGTATTACCGATGTTGATTTTGGGCTGAATAAGTGCAATAATATAATGCTTGTGGTTACTTGGGTTCTTATCAAACCAGTTGAATTATTTAAAGTAATCACCGCTGTATTATATTCGTTTAAATAATATTTGATTTATAACAATCACATTTATTTTTTAACTTAAACGGATAATTTACTGTTTTTATAAATTATTTTTACATATTGTCAGCCTGCCGAGCATGCTTATTGTTACTGTACAAAAGTTTCACAATGCTGACAAGTAGCTGCATCTGTCTTTGCCTCCGGTAGTTTTTCTAATGTAAGTATAAACATAATATATTATAATTTGTTGATATATATCAAGATTCTCAAGAAGTTATTGTCGTTGTAGATAACTGCAGTTGATCCAAAATCAGACTCTACAGTGCACAACACAGGCGATTCGACATCGACGTTACGTTTAAGGAGCAAATCATGAGAAAAATCGGACTGCGGTCTGCCGCGAGCATAGTCCTTATATCATGGCCGTAGAGAACCACATGTCTAATCAGCGTCTTGTCTCGTCAACTTCGTGCCGCGGAGATTTTTACTTGACCATAGTGGGACGATGTCCTGCCAAAATGTGAGAATACATAAATAATTTGAACAAATAAACACTTCATTTATTTCAATAAATCATGAATTATTATTTCAATTCAATGGTTTTGTTGTATTAATTCATCAATGTTTATTAATTCAAGAAATGCGCTTAGTTGCTTAAAAAATATTTTGTTTCAAACAACAAAACCCTCAGTTTAATTCTATAAAGCATGAGATTTTATTTCAATTCAATGGTTTTGTTGTATTAGTTCATCGGTGTTTATTATTTCACCTAATGCGTTTAGTTGGTTTAAGAAAACATTTTGTTTTGAGCAATAAAACATGATGTTCAATTCTATAAAGCATGAAGTTTTATTTCAACTCAAAGGTTTTGTTGAATTAGTTCGTCAGTTTTATTGGTCCATATTTAAACCAAAATTTTAGTTGAATTGATTCCTAGTTTGAATTGGAATAACTACGTATTTTTTTGCGTGATAATACGTGATGCGGAAGGCTTTACTGAAATGGCAATTACCCAAACATCGATTCTAAGAATCTTAATGCTTGGGTCGGAGTGCGGTTGGCTAATCTCGTTTACCTCTTCTCCTGCCCTTGTTCCAAAGCACCGAATCATAGTCTGGCCATCTGGTGGAATGATGCTACATCAGCAAATAGCAGGTCAAGCCAAAACTGATGGGTTTATTTTAAGTATGACTTAATTGGAGACATAAAAATAACTTCTTCTCGCAAAGCCTTACACGAACAGTGGTAAATACGGAATCAAATTATACGAGCATATCCGATATGTAGTTTGAGTGAATGTAGGTTGTTTTCAGAGTTAAATAGAGAAAAGTAAAAACCTTGAAAATTTCCAGTGTCCAATTGTGCCGAGAACTCATGTACTAGCTTTGGTTGGTTTGACAGCTGCTGTGCAAAACAAAAGAGTAAACAAATGCCAGTGCTCGCTTGCTGAGTAGCGAAGGTTACTCGAGGTTCCTCAAAATCAACTCTGAAATTGCTCGGGATCAGGAGCTGTCTTGCCCCTTGGACAAACCAAAGAAACCAGCAAAAAAGCATCTACTGTAGGAAAAAGGCCTAGAACCGTCGAAACTAACCCAAATGGGGTAGAACCGTCAAGCAGCAAAGCAGGACCCGGCAGCCAGACAGGAGTGGCCTTGAACAACACGCACAAGGTCACAGAAAAGGAACAACGGGAACGACTAACCCAGGATGCGAAGCGAAGTGCCGAAGTAGCAGCAAACCGCAACATGCAGAGTACAGTAATGTCATTTTACACCGATTTCCTGCAGGAGATTGGAGCAGCAGATGCGATAAAACGTAAGTTTCAAAAAGGCACACAAAAACACTTCAATCTAACTACACGAAAAAAAATCTGCACATAATTAATGGTAAAAATCCATAAGTAATTCTAATAGATTTTATTTGTCACACATAAACATGATCCCCTTCGAAGGGCACATGAAAATTGTGTGTCAAATGAATAATATGTGCGTCCACACATGGATTTTAGATGGAACCAAAAAAACTATCAGTCCTGCACATAGATTACATTGTTCAAAGCAGATTGCAAAAATCTATGTGTGGACACATAGAATCTATCAGTAAAATTTTCTGAGTGTAGTTCTGTAGTGGAAAAATAAACTTGAAAGGAAATAGTATATCGAAGCTCATAGATCAAATTTACAAAATCATGAGTGATGAAGGAATAAAAATCATACAGTGTAATGTTCAAAGCATGGAAAAACAAAAAGCTGGGATTCGTAGAGATTCGCTGACGCAATTTTGGGAGAAGACTTAATTGTTTTAAACAATGGAGAGAGTACATTTGTCCCAGTTCAATTAAATAGGAAACCGAGCGCAATAGACGTAACCCTATGCAGCCCTAGCCTCTACAATGATGCAAATTGGAGGGTGTTAGACTTTGGAATAGGTAGTCACCATATGGCCTTAGAAATTTCGATAGGCTGCCGTTTGCAGAGGAACCAGAAATATATCAATAACAAGACAAAAGTGGAAGAAACAATAAGTACATTAAAGGACGAGGACGTGAAATCGATAGCAGATCTGAATTAACGTGTAAAAGCGTACAAAGAAAAAAGGACGAACACCAAAGCCATGGTGGTCTATTGAAGTAGATGACACGTGGAAGCAAAAGCAAACAGGAAAGAATTCAACACTCTTTCAAATCAGGCTTTCTGGACTACTAAGAAGAAAGCGGCTGCATTTCAAAGACTTAAAAAAAGGAGACACGGAAAAAAATTGACGAATTTCCCAACGATATTACCACAGAGAACAGACATCAAAACCGTTACCCACCGTGTGTAAATTTCTTTAACTGCCATTTAAAATTACAGCTCGTTTTCGTTAGTCTTGGTGAATCATTATGTGCGTAGGATAGGACAAAAATGGCCAGAAATGCTTTTACTGTTGGAATTACTTACCTTGTATGCAGCTGAAAAAGGAAAGCAAACTTCGTAACGCTAGTAACGCCTGCTCGTGTAATCAAAAGGGGCTGTCACTTTCCCTTGCGGAATAATATTCCGTTCGATTACCCATACATACATTAATTGTCAATTTTACTTCAAGTAGAAATAGCAAAATTACTTCAAGTCTTTACTTGTCAGCTGTACTTGCCTAAAACAGTAGTAAACGAAAACAATCTACTTGAAGACCAAATGACCCTTGACATTTTTACTCATTACCGGTAGCAAATGACGACATTCTAAACATGGATAAGTGGAATATGGACATATGAGAAGCTAAAAATTAAATGCAGAAGTTGCTAAAAAACACAATTGAATTAACTGAATGCGATGTGGATCAGACGATGTGTCGAAGACTCCTTAAAAATCATTAAAACAGTAGCTATCCCAAAAAGCCTAGTATGCAATGACAAGTAAAGACCTGAAGTAATTTTGCTGCCATTCCTACCGAAGAAATTTTGACAACTGCTTATGTATGGGTAGAATGTCAGTTTTTCTTGCGAAATAATCGAACGGAATATTATTCCGCAGGAAATGATGACAGCCCCCATTTAGATAACATGGCCAGGCGTTACTAATTTTAAGCAATTTAAATTATTAAATTATTAAATTTAAGTATTAAATTAACGTATTGTATTTGTGTTTTATATGATATTTTACTCTCGTTTAATCAAAATATTTAATCATAGTCAAGACTCCTAACTTTTCCTCGAACATGACCCATTAGCTTCTGCGCATTGGTACTACCCACCATTTTGACCACTTTTGGCCAATCTTTTTTAAATTTTTGAATGTCGTCCGCTGGTTTTTATGAATTTTCGAAGCTTTGTTTTGGTTAAACCCTAACAAGTCTCGATTGGCCGTGCCTCGGGTTGTTCGGCGGTGTTAGTTATTATCGTAATCGACCAAATTGCATTTGCAATTTTACATGCTCAACAATAGAGGATCAACTAAACATAGCTCACTTAACCAACTAACCGAAGAAATATTCCTTCCCAATTTTCTTCCGATTCGGTTTCCTTATTCTTAAGATCCTGTTTGAGGCGTTTGAAATAGTCGGTACTTGTAGCATTTGAAGTTGAGGGTGCATCTACAAATTTGACACGGTTCAAAGGACATTCTTAAAATGCTGCATAAGAATCACACTGGGATTGCCAAGGTAAAAACGGTTGCGCGCAGGAGTGTTTATTGGTTTGGATTGAACAAGGATATAGAGCATTTCGTAAAAACTTGTCGAATATGTAATGAGATGTACATCACTGAAACCAAAGACTACCAATTCCTAGATCACAACTACCCGAGCTTTCCAGTCGTTTGCATGCCGATTTTTCTACTTTCAACAAAAGGTGTTTTTGATAATTGTTGACAGCCAAACCAAATGGTTAGAGCTGGAGTACATACCGTATGGAACTGATGGTAAAAAAGTGATTAAGAAATTCGCTATGTTTGCCAGATTCGGTTTACCGGATGTTGTCGTCACCGATGGAGGTCCTCCCTTCAATTCATTTCTCTTCATCAAGTTTCTCGAGAATCAGGTAATCAAAGTAATGAAAGGCCCTCATACAACCCTCAGGTAATGGACAAGCAGAGGTATTTAAAATTTTGCTCATTACATATGCAATCATTAGATACGGAAGATAAAGTGTATAATTTCCTGTTCAACATAGAAATATGTTTGGACAACGGTCAATTCCCTTCGGAAAGAGTCCTTACCTTCAAACCCAAAACGGAATTAGATTTAGTAACCCCCAAATTTTCCTACAGAAGACAGCTAACTACACCACAGCATGACGAATCACACTCTCCAGCAGTACGCGCTTATGCGCAAGACCCTTTACTAAGCTGACGGCAGGTGATCCTATCTATTATAAAAACTATAACTCTACTGATGTTCGACGATGGTTGAAACAAAGTTTATAAGATTGTCTCAAATGTTTTCAGGTTTCGCTCGGTGGTCGTTTACTATCCGCCCACATGCAACAGTTGCGTTTGGCGGAGGAAACACGCGATCGGAAGGCTACGAGGTTTTGTTCGACCGATTTTCGCCAGAGCGTTTAGCGGAACTTCTGACACAGCACACCCAACCAACCAACAACAAGTTGAAACCGACGAGGAAGATTTTACGGTTTGTATTGGATTCTCTTATTTTCGATGCGCCCGGCCAATCTTTACCTCTAAATCCGTTGCGTTCAAATTCACAATTGCGAGGTCATCAAGAAATTCACGGTCAGAAAACTAAATGATAGGATGGTAAATCAACAGTGACACTAGGAAAGCGAAAAAATGTGTCAACACCCAATGCCAGGCAATCTAGAGAGCTGGGCATTCAAATAAGTACTAATGATTTCGTTTATTTTTAATTTATTCCAGAAGAAAACATTAGTGATAGATTAATTTGAATTTTATTTTGTATAATATAAAACTTGGGGAGAGTATTGTTGGATTATTATCGTAATCGACCCAATGGTCCGAACCCACCACTGAAGTGGTGGACGCATTTGTGTGTAAGGAGCCGAACTCCTGATGAATAGTGTTATTGTTATTGAAAAACCAACTGCTCGAATGTATCCTAAAAAAGGTATCTGAAATAAACGGCTGAGAGCTTTTGTTGTTGATAGACGAACACAAGTGTAGTCATTATTTATTTTAGTTTGAGAAAAGTCCCCCAAAGAGTTACAGGCGGATTCATGTCTTTCGGCACGAAACATACATTTTGACTTTTGTACCACTCTAAAGTGTCCTTTGCGTAATGACATGACGCCAAATCAGGCAAAACACTACTTGACCTTCATGCTGCCTGATCATCGGCAATAATCGCTTCTGTGACATTCCTTAACGTATTTCTGAGTGGTCATCGTCTCCGTTGTGATGTACGGACTAGATGTTTTACCACACTCACGCATATTGCCTGCCAAACCATAACCTTCTTGCAGATTTTTCAGTGAAAATTACCTTCTCCGTTCCGGGGATGTACTTTAGTCTTCGCTTACAGTATAGGGTGTGTCCCGGGAAGCGTTTGTAATTAGTTTCACATACGTTTCATCGTCCATTTATTATACGCAGAATTTCTACACAATAACGAATCGTAGAGCTTGCGGGCCCATTAGTTTCACGGACGCGGCCTTTTGGGTTCCTTTTTAGGTTTTTCGGCTTACGGGCATGTTTTTAGCACAAGTCTTTCTTTGGCACGCATGACGTTACCCGACCAGGTCTAGTTTTTCGCAACATCCGAACGGAAGTCGCTGGTTTTGCCCCTTAGGCATCCCTGATCTTTTTATCGATATCGGACTAACAGGACCGGATTTTGACCACACTTCGGCGCATCTTCAATTGTACACTGTTCTCTATTTTCGAATTGCAGATCGGACCGCTCCGACGCTTACACCCTCTTCCTTGGCCAATTTTCTTCTTTTTTATTGAAAATCGCACGTCGATTGGGACTACATTTCAGTGGGTGCCCAGCCACACATACAAGTGGGAACGAAATAGCGATATTCATCTGAAAAACAGTTCTTCGAGATTCAACCAACTTTTTAACCAAGAACCCATGGTTTAGAAAGTAGATATGCGTGGGTCGAAATTCACGACTCACAAATCGGATAATGACCGGTCACGACTTCTCAAAGTTTTGGCTGGGAAAAATGAAATTAGCAGACAGCGAAGAATGTGAGATTTGCGAAGTTCCGGAAACTGCGGAACACACAATATTACACTGTGGGGGCGACCCCGGCGTATTGGTTAACATCCATACCTCTCCACGCCTAAGTCACGAGTTCGAATCTCCCCAGGAGAAGTTACGAAAATGTCAAAGTGGTGTTTGACTGACTACGACAGGAGATGAACTCCAGCCAAGGCTGAAAATCTCGATAATCAAGACAAAAAAAAAAAAAAAATATTACACTGTCCGATGTACAACAATATCCGATCGATTGTTAGCTTTGGACAGCTTCGAACGAGAAAGAAGAAGAAGAAGATATGCACCATCAAGGGACCCGGAGTCGGAATTTCTTTCTTCAGAAAACTAGATTATTTTTTGTCAATAAATACCGATGTTTAGGAACACAAAACGATTTTTTTCACGATTCAATCGATTACCACGTTAGCCTGCGACATGATCCGTCTTCCGCTTGGATGTTTTGATATAGCCAGAAACTGCAACTCACCACTGCACGGGTGAAACGTGCTCTGTAAGCAAAAGAAAAACATACATTTAGGCGGCCGCCCTCGGACCTGAAGCAACCCCTACTCACTGTATCTTGGGATCCACCTGCCGCTCCTGATCGTCCGGATTACCATCGTCCACAACCGATCGGAATGATTGGCAACCAATCGAAGAGGTTGATCATCCTCCGCACTCAAATGCTGGTTGTACGCCACCGAAGGTCCGGCAGCGTTGGAACCAGACAACAATTCTCGTCCAACTCGCAACACTCGCACTGCAGATAGTAATGGGGATTGTTGAGTGCCGTGTGCAATGCTGCACGAGGCACCCCCACAATGTGTCTTCGAATCGTAGCCGAGTCACTGAACACAAATAACTCAATCAGCGGTGGGCCTCGGTTGAATGGGCGAAGGTACCTTCGGAAAACTTCCTCCGTCAGATAGGACACCAGATTGCCAACGGATCTAAAGAAGGGCGATTCCAGTTTCGGTTGTCGTGCTGCATTCAATAACCTTTCCATAGTTCTTGACGATTCATCTTAAGGCGACACAATCGCGCTTGTCACCGTCTCCCCGGAATCCATAGCTATTCGTTCCATTCCGGCTTTGGCAATCTCATCGGTATGTTTTTCCAAATCGGTGTACATCTTTTCCAAAGGCTCAACCTGAAAATGGTCTCCCCTCGAATGGTTGCCTCGTGTTCAGATTCATGTACTTTTGAACTTACCTCCTTCAATTTGATCGCTTTGGCGAGAAGCTCCTCCTTCGACATGAAGGACACCAGTTGCATACACTCCCGGAATTCATCATTTTGCGTCATCCATCGATATACATTGACCGTACAACTCTCTCAGCTGTTTCCCAGGGTGTTCTCGGTAGATCTGTACCAAAACTTGCAACATCTCAAGTGAGCAATGAAACGTGAACCAAAAATTATGCACGTCCGACAATATCGATGGCAGCATCCGCCGCAAGTACCGTCTTTGGTCAAATCAACCACCTCGAGGATTTTCCAACGACTCGATCAACGGCCGGAATGACAGCAACTGCCGGATGCTCTCCAAATCGGCGGCACTCAACTGGTCCTGACTTGCTCCAATTCCTCACGGTCTGGCTCGCGCACAGTCCATAGATAGCACCCTGAAAGTAATGCTCCATCAAGGCGTACTAAAAGCAACAAATTAGAATCTACAGAACCCACAAAATTACCTGCCAAAACTCACTTTGAAACCCTCGACGAATCCCTTCACTGAGAAATCGTAGAATAGAAAAATGTCCGTGAGCAGCTTAAATGTTTCCCGGACAGATGGAAAGGACAGGACGGCGTCAGCAAAACACTATCAGAACCCAGCGATTTCAAATTAACTATCGACGGTTCCGACTGAAATATGCTCAGTTTGATCTTGCTAGTTACATGATATGGCAGCACACTGTGAACCGTGGCAACCGACGTGGCCACTCCAAACACCAGCACAAACGGCAAATCAGCTGCATAGGAACTGAAAGTTTAAAAAACAAACCATCAATTATACCAGCAAATGCAACTCACCCCTTCCCCTCAACTCAACACTCGCTTCAAAACCAGAAGATCCAAATCCTGCAACACATCCGGTGCAAAAATCTCAAAAATCCGGCACTATAATCGTCTATGACTCCGTTCCACGACTGATACTTTCCAAATACCGCCCGCAACACCCCAAATTCAACTGATTTTCGCCTCAAACGTCTGCTCTCCTGTCTTCCTCTTTCTCTGCCCTGAACTATTCTCCTCGATGAACCCGGAAACCAACGTCTCCACTGCGGCCTTCTACTGGGACAATCCCTTGACTGCAACAGCACCACCAACGGTAAGTATTGTTCCTAATATTCCCCGCCAGCGCTTCAAACTGAGCCAGGTGATCGATCCTGATTGATTCCCGTTAGCAGGGCTGCCGTAGGCAGAACTCCACTGTATTCTAAGCGATGGCATCCCTCCACAGCTCAACAAATCGTCCAAAATCTTCTCGTAACTGCCGACTGCAACTTGTCCAGCTGATCGCGAACCCTGGTCCAGAGCTTGTCATAGCTCCTGTACCAGAAGGCATCTGTTGGTCTTGCGATCCAGCAGGCTGTTTACTTCTGTGCTTTCCGACGCGTTTTGGCCTTGGTGGCACCGTTTTTGAACGAAGACACCCTGAAACGGTTGCGGTGAAATAGAACGGTCACTACTTGGGTTGTGAGGATAGATTGAACGTCAACTTCCGAAACTGATATTGTTGAATCCATTGTTTGTTTAATATGTTAGTTTAATAAATGTTTTATTAATATTTTAGTTTCCTTACACAAAATAACAAACTAAAAGTTTAAAATTTCGCGCGCCTTTGATTATTTGGTGTGAAACTCTCTGTGAAGGTTGAGGCGGCATCAACAACAAAATTAAACCGCACATTGTACTAAACTGTGTGAACGTGAACTAAATACGGTTATTTTAAATTACCTAAATCTGGCTGATTTTGTGTCCAATTTAAGGGCACCTCCAATCCTGATGGATATTCTGATCCAAAATCGATTGGATTTGAAAATTTCAGCGCCAACATTTGATTAGGGCGAATCTGCTTTTGTAAACAAACACTTTGTCTGCTAATTTATCGAAAGTTGAATTCAATTCCTTCAAATTGAATATATCAACGCATAGAGATAAAGCTCCTCTTCCTTACACACTTAAATTCGATTTTGATGTTCGGTGAAAAAATTGACGAAATAATGCGGTAATCACAAAGAATTACCGATTTTTCGGTAAACCTAAATAATTTTACCGTAATTTTGTAACACTTCACCGAACGATCTGTTATGTTGTGTTTAATGTACCGTATTCGGTAGAAAAAAATACAATTCATACGGTAAAAACAAACAATCACTGAATACGGAAAGCACTTTACCGAACAAAACGTAAAACTGAACTCTGAATAACCGAAGTCCGGTAAAGTATTATTAACTGTCAAACTATCGGCCATTTTACATGAAGTCTCGTGGTTCAGTTGTGTTCCAAAAGGTGATTTTGAAGAGTTTTCATCTCGTGGCAGAAAACCCGAAACCAACGGTGATGGAGCAGGTAGACCAGCAGCTGCAGGAGCAAAATCGAGATTATCCGTAAGATTTAATTTAACTACTCTTACCTCTAATATTTACAGGTTTCTCCTGTGTTGATAATCTTTTACTGGCGGGAACAAGTCTCCGGATATGTTTCCGGTTTGCACCGCCATATAAACCAGCATTATCAATAAAGGACACTGGTGCCATTCTGGGTATCGATACGCTCGGTACAACGGGAATGAAATTTTTGCATGCTTGTTTTTTTTTAAATATTTCAATACCGGTTATAGTATCTAATTTAAATTTTAGTTTTTAATTAAGATAAATATATATTAATTAATAAAATAAACAAATAACAACAATTATAGCATTGCTTAATAAATCAACATCGGAAAATTTTGGTGTTTAACGATAAAAACAAAAAAAAATACCGAAATAGTTCGGTACCAGACTACACAAATTACCGAACTGTACGGTAAATTTTGACAGATCATCAAATCTCCTATTACCGAACTGTACGGTATTTTTTGACAGTTCATAAAAAAATCGAGTACCGAACGATCGGTAATTGATTTAATTACCGAACAGATTACCGAACGTTCAGCAGTTGAAAGTTCGGTAAAAAATTACCGAATACTGTAAAATTTTCTAAGTGTGTAACGAGTGCTTAATTTGTATTTGTGACCTTGTGATAAAGAGAAAATTATTACCAAAGCCATTGTTAACAAAAGCAAATTCGCCCTAAGCTAATTAAAAATATGACGAGTTCAATAAACTTAAACTTAAATATTAAACCTCAACACACTTGTTCATAACGGTCCCCGCATAACGAAAAACAATTTGCTATAAAGTCAAAACTATATTTCAAATGTAAGATATATTATCACATTCTATGTTATTGTTATCGAATAATTTAATCTCATTTTCACCATACAACCTCTACAATAACACATATTGTTAATGTTTGCCATATTGTCATTGAAAGGTTTTTTATTGTCTGCACTCGGTGTAGATTATATACCAACTGTTTGGCATAGAGTACAGCAAAAATTTTGTTCGTGAAAATTTGCCATATTTGTATGGTAACCTAACTTAACCGCCTATTCAGCATATTGTTATTTAGCCTTTTACCATCTGACATATTGTTAAAACTATATAGGAGATTGTTAGTTTATCGTTGTCTACTATAAGGGTAAATGTTGTAACAATAACGGAAGCGGTCGTCAACAAAAAGGGAAATGGCCCAGGAATGGTTTGTGATTATGCGGGTCTACATTTCAGAAAAAAAAATGACGTGTGAAGCGTCCGCGCAGACTTTGGTAGTCGAAAATGGTCGAAAATCTATTAAAACACGCTGCAGTCCTCCGATCGCGCCGTTCATGCTATAGTTGTTTCGGCGCATTGGCATCCTCAGCATTACACTATTGCGCAATGCCCTTGGTTGAACGTTGATATTAATCTGCTCCAGGATGGCGCTGCAATCGATTCGGCTTTGTATAATGTCTGCAACAAAAAGAGCCCTGGAACCCAACCCAAGGAACATTGCTGGTTTTATCATGGTTTTATAGCATTCTTGAAGTCTAATTCATGCTCTTCAGAACCCTTATAAAATCAAAATTGTTCCTTGGGAAGTAACACAACTTGTTATGTAGTGATCAAAAATTCATCTTTAATACATGAGGCCATATGAATAAAAACGAGTAATTACTCACAAGCAAACCAGTTTGAGTAAAGTAAAATGTTTGAGCATTTGCTCATATTCGTATGAATAAAGTTTAACTTTACTCGGAGTAAGTTCGAATTTCGAATATAGCATTTGCTCCGTCAAAACAAATATCTCTTGCTTTTCTTAGGTACACGCAGAAAAAAAATACCGTCATAACAAACATATCCCAGGTGAATCCAAACATAAATCAATTTTATTCTGGACACTAACATAAACTTACAGGGGTATATCACAAAAGTTCAACTCAGTGGACGCAGTGATTCTACGCCCCAAAAAAAAAAAACATAAACTTGCTTTATTTCAAACATGTTTTATGTTTAAAACCAAGAATCATTGATGTTTGAAATAAAAATCATGTTATGTTTATTTTAAACATATTAATGATAAGAATAAACGTATTTTTTTTTAAACAAGAATAAATTATTATTGTTTTAAGAAAATATTGAGATTATTTTGGTTGCGTTCTAAATTTTATTTATTCTATGCATCGGAGTTAGTTTAATTCTGGTTGAGGCTTGTATGCCAACAGGTTCCAAGAACCGAGCAAATAATCTACCAATTTATGTGATGATTGGCTCATGTTGCAACGGCGAATGCTTGCTTTGGCCACACATTCTTGAGAGGAAAGTACACATTAAAACTCCCGATGAATGTATTGTTGAGATCAACATGCTTTGAATTTGATTCAAAAATTGTTATTTTTGTTCGAAACATTCTTTCTATTTCCTTTAAATAATTTTTATGTTTCAAGTTGAACATCGACAGTTTTAATTTAAATGGACGAAATTTGTATCCGTCCAGAAAAAAAGGATTGTTGGTAAACAAGAAACTTATCTGAAACATCAATACGGGAAAATGTCTGACGATTCCTTAAACGAGGAGTATCTGGAGGATGAACAGAATCACAGTAAGTCTATTTTATTTACCATGGAGGATAGTTGCCGTGGTGAGAATAGTGAAAATGGAAATAAGAATGCAACGGGCAGTGAAACTACCGGCAAAAAAAACTGCTGATGATGCGAAGTTTGTGTATATTCTGTCTTCCTTTGGAAAACTCTACAGGAAAAATCTCAAACGCCGCCAGCGAAACAGAAAAATACATGTCCGTTCAGCAAGTAACGATAAAAATTAACAGCATGTCGGAAAGTACCGGAAGCAGATTGCAAACCGAAAAATTGTTCTGAACGAATTGGAAAGGAAGTTTTTCCAGTTGATGGAAGGCTACAGAGGAAAAAATCTTGTAGTTAAAACTACCATTTCACCCGACTATGCTTATCTTTAAAACTACCATGAAATTTCAGTCAAATTTACTACGTTTATAGTAAAACCTTCAACGTTTGTGGTATATTTGACAGACCTCATATTGATACTGCGACTTTTTTTTGCGTGTATGGCCGTTCCATGAACATTTTTTCAGCTTTTCTGTTTTGATGTAAATTTAAACAATGTTGTGTAAATCAAACCATGCAAATAAATCGTTTCCACAAAAATATTTATTTGTTACTTGGAATCCGCGGTCACCATAAACACTTCATCCTTTGTATATTTGATAATACTCCTCCTCGATGTTCAGAATCATCTTCAAAAATGTTTGAGCAACAAAGTTCACATTTTCTTGAAAAAACCGCCCGCATAATCATAAACCATTCCTGGACCATTTCCCATGATGTTGATGACCGTTTCCTTTATTGTTACGACATTTACCCTTATATTTGACAACCAAAACTAACTCCTATAACGTTTTAACGATATATCAGATAATAAACAGTCTCCTTCTCGTCATGTTTTATGAACTTTCATTGAACGATCAAAACCTTGATATACACTTTTACGTCAACTACCATTGGAAATGATAAATAAACAAAATCTCCCACGTACATTTCATGTTGCTCCTTCCACGAAACACACGATTCTGTTAGTTTGATTTCAACTGAGTATGCTCAACAGGTGACTCAAGATTTTGTGAGCATTTACTCAGATTATACTTCTTATTCATATGGATTTGGATGTTCGAAAAGTAAATACTCAAATTCTTGCTTTTGTCATATCGATGTGAGTAAATGCTCACGTAAAAGGTTTGACGTACGCATTTGAGCAAAGTAAAAGCTTTTACTCACTTTATTCATATGACCTATGATCTCATGTATTTTTTTAGTACACATAACTTATTTTTGGTATCTTATATGACCAAAACAGCGCAATAAATCGAATATTTGGAACATCTTTAAGGTCACACAAGAAGTTTTTATATACAGATTCAGGACTAATAATACGTTTTTAAGATGTATTGAATAACAGGCTTTGAACATGATGATGTTTCATCTTGATAGTTTCTAGCATCATAGTAACAAATAGGTTATAATCAAGTAATTTCAAAGAAAAAAACATTGCAGAAATACATGATGACATGCTTGTTTAAGAAATGTCAAACGAACAGAAGTCAACAAAGATTGTTATGATTGAGAAAATTATGTTTGTTTATGATGAGAATATTCACAACTCATAGTAAAAAAAATGACAATAGTTTTTGGCCAAATCAATCATTAAATAAATATCAGAAATCTAAAGATTGTTCATGCTCAGAACGTGTAACAAAATATCATATGCGAGACCGCTTTTATGGTGCAACTTTCAGATTTACTCCTGCATAATTTATGCCCCGTTATAAAGATTAAAAAACAACAGAAAATTCTCTTATATTTTGCAAGTTTTCAGCTGTTGGAATCATAAAAAATCGTCATGGTGGATTATACATAATTTTTTTTTTCTAGATTATCGATCAATTTTCTTTCTTACTTATAATGTATCATCTCAATCATCGACAAAAAAAATGCATCTTCCGAAATTTTTAGTGATACTTGTAATCCAAATTTCAAACCGGCACTGTAATTTTGTCCATAGCTATGACGTGAAGTTGAAATTGAGTCTAGAATACATCTTTAGAGCAGTCCAATAACATACTCATGATGGTCTATTGCAAATTATTTGAGTTAGGTATTATAACATCATAATAACCATATTATGGCATCTTCTTAGTGAAATGTCATTTTGCTTCATTAATTTGAGAGAAAATGACGTTTCTTGTCGTCCGTCACAATGATTCAACTACTGATGGGGATTGTTATTGCACGCTATAGTTCCGAAAAATATGTTTATGTTTTTCTTGAAGTTAGACCCATTCTGTATCCGTTTCTTAACAAGATATCTTGCAAATGGGCTAGGTCTGCTTTTTAATCGTTATGAAAAGTAATGGGAATTCATCAACAAATTCATCATATTAGTAACAAACATAACTGTCAAATTCGATCTGTGTCTACATCTGCTAGTTTGACACTTGTTGGATTGAATTGTTGTGTTCATGAATTTCTGCATTTAGTTTTAGTTTTCAATAACTTGTTTTTGGTTTTTGTGATGCTATAAACTACCAAGATAAGACATCGTCTTGTCAAAAGCATGTCATGCAGCGCATCTTTAAAACTTCTTACACGACATAAAAGATGTTACACAAAAATCGGTTAATTGCGCTGTTTTGGTCATATATGAGTTGAAAATAAAGTCATATGTTCTAGAAAAATACATGAGTGATATGATAGGCCAATATTTTGCGATAACATTCGCTCAGCTTTTTCATAACAAAAGACGTTTTTCGTTTCATTTTTAATACTCTTGTATAACATAATTTCGAGATAACTTACCAAAGAGATGTTTTTGGTGTTACTTGGGATGTCACTACAAAACCGATGCGGTGCAAGATCGATCAATCGACAACGACTCTCGTAACTCGGCATACGAAACGGGTCTCTCCAAGGCAACCTTCTCAAAGCGAAACGTAAAAACCTGCGTTGAACAGATTCGACACTATTTGCGCCACTAATATAGCTCGGATTCCAGACGGCAGAGCAATACTGCAGAGTCGATCGCACCAATGAGCAATAAAGGGATTTCAAGTAGTAAATATCGGAGAAGTCTTTAGCCATCCGAAAAGTAAAGCCTAGAGCTCTTGACACCATGTCCACGATGTACGAGAAGTAAAATTTGTACGTCAACTGAGAATCCAGAATAACTCCTAGATCTTTTACGTAAGTCATACGTTTGATTACCGTGCCTTGAAGCTTATAGTCGAAGAGAATCGGCTCCTTTTTTTCTAGAGAAAGTGATCACCGAACACTTCTCCGGATTAACCACCATACGGTTGAGGCTGCGCTGCACCAGTGAGCAATGATTTGTAGCTGCTGTTGTAGGAGGTGACAATCGTTGATAGACTGGATTCGCAAAAAGATCTTCAGGTCATCAGCATACGAAAGACGGGGTTCTACGAGGGCTGGGTTCACATCATTGAAGTACAGCAAGAAGATCAGCGGCCCTAAATGACTCCCTTGAGGTATTCCTGAAGTGGCTGGAAAAACGTCGGACATGCAATCACCAACAGCAACTGTCAGCAGACGATCAGAGAGGTAGGAGCGAAACCATTGTAAGAGACTTCCATTTACTCCAAGCCTATGTAGTTTTGCCATAGCTATGTCGTGGTTGAGCTTGTCAAAAGCTGCTGAAAAGTCTGTGTAGATGACGTCCGTTTGCGCCATATTTTGGCCATATTTTCCGTAATAAACGAAGTGAGACACAACAGGTTAGTGGTAGTGGAACGGCTGACCATAAACCAGTGTTGATCTTCACTTAAGTATTGCTTGCAATGGGAGAGTAGAGGGTCTATTGTAACGAGCTCAAATAGTTTCGATACCGCGCTCAAAGACGAAATGCCTCGATAATTATTCACATCTCGTTTGGTTCGCTTCTTGTGAACTGGAAACAAGTGAGCAACCTTCCAACACGAGGGAAATACGCCACTTGATGTGGAAATCTGGAACAGAGGATGCAAGGGGTCCAGCAAAATGGAAATGTGTTTCTTTAGAAATACTGACGGAACTCCATCTGGGCCAGGATTGAAGGATGGCTTGAGCTACGCTGGGGCGTTGGAGATCATCTCAATACTGATATCGATTGCTCCAAATGAGTGACCATGCAGAGGAACGTTGTTCGTAGCCGCAGTTATCTAATCGTCAGTGAATATGCTGGCAAACTTGATCGAAAACAAGCGGCAAATATCCTGAAGAATGGAAGCGGTTTCACCGTTCAAGACCATGGACGATGGTAGTCCAGACTCCCTGCGCTGTTGATTAACATATCTCCAAAAAGATTTCGGACGTGATTTCAGCTTTCTTTGGACATTTTGTTGTTATCGAGAGTAGCATAGCCGACTAACCCGCTTGAACTTGTAATTGAGCCTCACGTAGAAATGTTTCAAGGGAAGCGTGCGATATTTAGTGTATCTTCGTAGTGCTGCTCTCTTGGTAGATTTAAGCTTTTTTAGTTCCTTCGTCTGCCACGGATGAAGAGATTATTTCTGTCGTATAGTTTTCGGCACATGCCTGTCAATGACGTATGCCAAGACATGAGAAAATGTGAGAGTTGCATTGTTAACGTCGTCAGCGTCCAGAATTGTATCCCAGTCTATGTTGGCCAGCACCTCGGTTATGCCACGATGGTCGGCTTTCCGGAAATCATACGACACAGGCGCTGGAAAGTCAGCATAGTCGTTGTCCAGACTTTCAGGAATGGAAACTACTAAAGGTGGATGATGTGGAACATGCTTAACCAAAGGAGCAGGGGCCATAGAGATAAACGGAGCGGTGTCTCGAGCACTTACAAAACGTAGGTCCAAGCTGGTTTTCGTTAACTACGTGGTTAATTTGGGAGAGTGTTGCCACGATATAGCAATCGAGAAGTTGTGAAGCTTCTGAATGAAGCACGGATCTTTCGCAGTCAGGATGAAGAAAGCCACCATGAGACGATTTCCACGAAATACCAGCCAAATTGAATTCACCTAGCACTATATACTCATCGGTTGAGTTTTCAACTAAAGAGAGAAAGGAGTGGCAATGCGCCTCAATGAATTCGGTATCGCGTGTCCGATCAAGTGGAATATACACAGCACACAGAAACAGTGTTCTATCCAATAGTTTAAGGATGACTATCCCAGTATAGTGATTTTGAACCGACTGTTTACCAAAAATTTACCATAATGTCGGAATAGTCTTTTTTACCTTGAACACAATCATTTTCATGGTTATTGTAACCATTATATGCAATAGTCATTTTGACCATGATTTAATTGTCGAGAGTATAATTTAATCAGTTTTTCTGCTATTGGATCTCATTAAGTTTTTTCCTATATCTGCTGCTTAGTTCCTGAAAAGGACCACAGGGACCGAGGATTTGGTAGATGCCTAAACCATGAGCAACAACAGATACCCGAAATCGAGGGGCAATTTACTGCAATTGGTTAGTGAATCGAAAACACGTGTTCAAAATAAATGCACAAAAATTCATCAATACAAGATACAGAAGAAAAATGCATTAAAACTTCGAAATTCGGAAAAATACAAATATTCGGTCTAATACTCAACAGTGCTCAAACATTCTTTATTTACACTCCCGTTTCATTTTATACAATTTTTGAGTACAATTGTTTACTATCTATTTTTCTCTCATGGAAACGTTACTCAATTTCCGTAAAAAGTGTATCTACTCAAAAATTGAGTTGATCTACTTTTACCAAAAATTGAGTAACATTTCCGTCTGAGAAAAAGAGATAGTATACAATTGTACTCAAAATTTGAGGAAAATTTAACGGGAGCGTAGCATAAAATTTGAGAACACAGTAAAATACATCATGAGAATGAAATGATATATAGACAAAGTAGAAGACATGGAGCGATGTTTAATCTAGTTTAATTTAAATCATAATTAAACTATACACGGCTTGTTGTGTGATTTACTAAAATTACCGGAGAAATTCTATTTAAGGCTTGCTTCATTTAGAATTGGAACAAACTTTTGCTCATATTGTGGCGCTCCTGGTGGACGGATTTGGCAGTTCTTGGCGCCCACGTGTCGGGAATTTTGTCAGCTTCACGTATGTATTTTTGACATTCCGCAAATCGACTGTACTTTGTAAACAATCAACATGAAAGCCGAAAGAAGGGAAAAAATGATGCACAGTTATTTGGAAAATCCATTGTGGTCTGCATCTAGGCTAGCTAAACAGCTGAAATTGCCCAGAAATACCGTATGGCGCGTTATCAAACGGTATAAGGAAACATTGACGACGATTCGGAAGCCTCAAGCCAATCGTCGGAGTGGAACTGTCGACCGGAAACTGCGTGGTAAGATTTTGAAGACGATTAAGAGGAATCCCAATCTGTCGGACCGTGATTTGGCCAGAAAATTCGGTGCTGCCCATAGTACCGGGAGGAGAACTCGACTCCGGGAAGGAATCAAGTCGAATCGAGCTAGCAAACAGCCAAATCGGACCATAAAACAAAAAAGTGTGGCCAAAATCCGTGCTCGGAAGCTATACGACCAGGTGCTGACCAAGTTCGACGGGTGTCTTCTGATGGACGATGAAACCTATGTCAAGGCTGACTTCGGGCAAATCCCAGGTCAAAAATTTTACTTAGCAACGGCTCGGGGGGATGTTCCAGCCAAATTTAAATTTGTTTTTGCCGACAAATTTGCACGAAAATTCATGATTTGGCAGGGCATTTGCAGCTGTCGCAAAAAACGAAATTTTTCGTTACAAATAAGACAATGACGTCGGAACTATACCAAAAAGAGTGTCTCCAAAAACGAATTTTGCCGTTCATTCGATCCCACGACCGTCCCGTAATGTTTTGGCCAGATTTGGCAAGTTGTCATTACAGCAAAGTCGTTCAAGAATGGTATGCAGAGAAAGAGGTCCAGGTTGTTCCGAAAAACCTTAACCCACCCAACTGCCCCCAGTTCCGCCCTATTGAGAAATACTGGGCAATCATGAAGAGGAGACTCAAGGCAAAGGGAAAGGTTGTCAAAGACATCAATCAGATGAAGACCTGGTGGAATAAGATACCTAAAACGATGGACGAAGAAGGTGTGCGCCGCCTAATGAGCCGTGTTACAGGCAAAATTCGAGAATTCCTTCGAAACCGTGACGAATAATTTTATCCGTATTTTTTCTTAAAAGTATGAAGAAAACGCTACATTTGTATAAAAAAAGCTCTTGAATTCAATAATAAATAACTGAAATACACGCAATTGTTTTTGTTCCAATTCTATCTGAAGCAAGCTTTATGTTTTATGCGCTCCAAAGTTCCCTACATTGTACATCAAGCCATTTGTAATTAAATGTTTTGGAATCCCGTTTTCATGCCTACTGTGAGATATCAAAGACCAAACCACTGAATGAAACCGGGTAATTTCTGGGCAGCTGCTAGTCTAACCTCGAGTCTTACTATCCTCGGGAGTTGTTGATAATTTAAAAACTAATATGTTTTCACATACTTCTCCCAAAATCTGCATAACGACTAGGGAGAGAATTTCCATTTGAGAGAAGAAGCTGGAACTAAGATGAGGCGCCTGGTGATGCAGGTATGACAGCTGATAGCATGTCAAAACATCTAGTCGATATACGCTTCACACCACAAGATTTTGACTCGACAAGTTATGCAGCACCACCGCCACATCAATGGACGCCTTAACTAAGTATTTTGTAATCGGTTAACTACCGCAGAAGCGTGACTCAATCGACAATTTTAATCCTTCATCAAGAGTTCTCCGGCGGTCACCAAGTTTTGAGTTTGAGTTGCAAATGTTAACAATGAAATAATAGAAATCGACATGGAATTTACATAAGGGCTAATGTCGTAAGCGTAAACAGTTCTCCTTTACAATAGAAGTGGTTGTTTACTTGAGTAAGTTTCCATTATCGAAAAAATGCGAAAGAAGCCATTGTTTATGTTTGAGAAATTGGCCCTTAGGAAAACTCCATGTCGAAATGACAGAAATCACGATTAATTGTTCTCAATACCAAAAATACAAAAAAAAAAAAAAAAAATACACATCATTCTTCTGCTGCACGAAAAATTACATTCATTCAAAACAAATGCACAACAATACATCAATACATAAAATAATTCGCAAAAATACGCAAATACAATTTTCAATATGTTGGTCTGAATCGAAAATACACTAGTGAATAGTATAGACACTGTATATAGACCGGACAACGCAAAATCATACAATCTGCCAACCCTGAAAAATGTCATAAATTTGAGCAACTGATCTGGCACCACTTGTATTTGTACAAACTTGGAGTAAACAGCGCAATAGGCTAAAAATAAGATTCGGTTTCGATGTTGGTAGTTTGTTTTGATTCCGTTTGAAGATTTTCATTTAAAAGCAAAGCGAAAAGTGCCGTGTAAAAAATGAACATTTACTGAATATGTAAGTAGAAAACCCCTTATTTCTTCATAATTTGCTTTTGTCAAAACAATACTTGCTCCTTTAAAGTGAATAAAAGGTTGACAGTCCGTTTGGCTGCATTTTTTGACAGGTCGTTTGGCTGCATAAGACAACTGTTGTCCGGTCTATATACAGTGTCTATAGTGAATGGGGCTACCCCATATGGCATAAAGTCGTTTGGCATAAGGTCGTTTGGCATAAAGTCGCTTGGCATAATGTCATTTGGCATAAGATGTTGAATAAACAATGGTCATTTGGCATAAAGGCCGTTTGGCATAATGACCATTTGGCATAAATATTGGAAAATGAAAGCTGGTAGTTGGCATAATTATAACTTGGCATAACAAAGACATTCAAAATTCAGTAGACATACAGTTGGAATAATGGCTATTCACCATTGATTACTGTTTGAAAAATATTGTTTCGAATGAAAATGTGCATGTTAATGTTTTATCAGAAACATTTGGCTTAATGACAGTTTGGCTCAAATACTGGAAACTCAAACAGAAGTACAAGCTCAACAAGCTGATAATTGATACGCAATCTCAACAGTTACACCAACTGGACAATTAACGAATAACTCCGGTGTGGACGATTTACATCAACTGTTATTGTTTTGTTTTCATGTTCGGTGGTTATGGATAATCATTATATCATAGAATGTAAAATAATTAGAAAAAAAAACTTTAAAGAACAACCTAATTAATTAACAAGAAAGATTACAATACTTCCCATATTCGCCTATTTATGACAATTGCGTTTCTATCGGTATGGAATAAATTTTGCCAAATATAACTAAACCATACATTTAATCAATCCAAAAATTCACTGTTCAACATCAGAGAAGAAAACATTTGATTTTCAAATTTCAATTTTAATCCTGAAACCTAAGAATGCCATATTTTGATGAACTGCCTATTTAGAAAGAAGGGAGTATTACTATGGAGAAAAACCCAACCTAGCGATGATAATGTCTTATGTTCTGGATATTGTTTTCTTTGTCTACACCGTCGTTTCATTTTACTCAGTGACTGAGTAAAATTGAATTCCTATCTCTTTTTCTCACACGGAAATGTTACTCAACTTTCGTAAAATGTGAATAAATTCAAAACTTGAGTAGATCCACTTGTTACGAAAATTGAATAACTTTTTCGTGATAACATAGTATTACATATGAAAGAAAGTGTGTTTTGAGCGTGTAGGTTTATTTGTAGTATTAGATAAACTCTAGATTTGAAAACCATATCCAGGAATACCTAACTTTCCAGTCGACAATCATTTAAGTAATGTTTGTGGAGACCTTAAGTCGATTGAAAGCTATTTTGGTGGGTCCCGATACTTTGATTATAACCAATAGATGCGGATTAGTATATTATTAATGCTTCTCGTCAACCTTATAGTACGTTCACACTACAACCTTTATTACGTGATATAGAGTATCTTGACATCAAATGCCATGTACATTATTTCCAGTGAAAACTAGATGTATAGTTGCTGATATCAAGATACTCTATATCACGTAATATAAGCTGTAGTGTGAACGTACTATTACTTAAAACATTGTTGGGTCGCGAGCCGTAAAAGTTTAAGAACCTCTGCGATACAGTATCACATAACCTGAAGCGCTAGTACTAAGAAACACTCAGTATACTTCAATTCAGTTAAAATGATCTCATTGATCTGATTGAAATAAGGAATGAACTAAATGTTGCTAAAGTATTTTATTTTTCATTAGTACTCAATACTGAGCAGTGTGGACTACCCATATATTTTTTGATGAAAATAACATTTAGTAAATCTGGCAAGCTAAACAAGTGAAACAATTTCGTTGTTGTATTTGACGCGAGGTGACTATTGACAATCAGAATCCAGATTTTTTTGTTGCATACGTTGATGAGGATTTGACGTTTTTTATTATTATTATATAATTCACGAAAAACAACATTGTTTAGCCAATATTTCAACGTAAGTTGAGAAAATCAATTCAAGGCGCAGCGTCATGCGGTTCCTTACTTATGTAGTGCTGTGTTAAAGAGTTTAATGTTTATGTTAATACGAAATGAACTTTTTGCTAAATATCTTTATGCCAATTACATTACGCCAAATGGTTATTATGCCAAATGACCACTTGGATTCTATGTTATTTCAAAAGTGTTATGCCAAATGGTCATTCTGCCAAACGGCATTATGCCAAATGACCAACAAGTGAACAATTTCGTTGTTGTATTTTGACGCGAGGTGACTATTGACAATCAGAATCCAGAATTTTTTTGTTGCATACGTTGATGAGATTTGATGTTTTTTATTATTATTATATAATCACGAAAAACAACATTGTTTAGCCAATATTTCAACGTAAGTTGAGAAATCAATTCACAAGTAAGTGTCATGGGTTCCTTACTAATGTAGTGCTGTGTTAAAGAGTTTAATGTTTATGTTAATACGAAATGAACTTTTTGCTAAATATCTTTATGCCAATTACATTACGCCAAATGGTTATTATGCCAAATGACCACTTGGATTCTATGTTATTTCAAAAGTGTTATGCCAAATGGTCATTCTGCCAAACGGCATTATGCCATATGACCACTTAGCTCCAGTTATGGTTATGCCAAATGACATTATGCCAAACGACTTTATGCCAAACGACCTTATGCCAAACGACTTTATGCCATATGGGCTGCCCCCATAGTGAATAGCCTCTCGCCCGAAATAAGCTACCTGCCTTGCCCCTGCAAAACGATAATGTGACCTATTAACCTTGAGCACCCCACTCTTACTTATATCGAAAAATAAAAGAATGTTAATTAAAATATTGAATATTGGCTCTGCAAAGTGTTACACACACCACCTGAGCCTTACAAATAAACGACTGATTAAAAAATATAAAGTTTTTTCCTAGACGTGAGAAAAATTTAGAGTGTAAGCCACCGATGAACGCACTCCACATGTACCGTCGGGTTCTCGTTCACGTGATTAGAACAATTTTTATACCAGTCTATCTGTCTTCGATTCAACGTTTGACAGATTGACGTGGTTCACGACGGATGGATCGGTCGTCGGGTGCTTGCAAAAAGTTGAGTTGAGTGATTTTTTTTTCTTAGAAGCGAAAAATTTCTGCAATCGACAGAGAAAAATTGCAAGCAGCCATCAGGGAAATTGGCTGAACCGGATCATCGTCGTCGTGTTGTGAACGGGAATCGGTGCATCTGTTTTGAACAGCAGCAGAAGCATCGATGTAATTATCTTCTCTCGCTCAATTATTCATCCATCAATCGCGCGGCGACGGCGACGACGACGACCTCGTCCTACTCTTGAATCCCCGGAGTGGTGTCATTACAGTGTCCGAGTGTGTGGAAGACATCGGAAGAAAGAATAAAGTTTTGAGGGAGAGGGTCAAGTTTCAATTTCTTTGAAAAGGGTTTTTCTAGTGCTGGTTTTTGATCGTGAGAAAGATTAGGGAGGAAGTGCGTGCGAAAGGGAAAGAACTTTGATTTTCTTCTGTCAAGGACGGATAGGTAGAGGAAGAGTTAGCTAATTGGATTAGGCGAAGAAATTTTCGCGTGTCAGCTGGGAAAGCAATTGTGTTGACTTAGCAGTGCGCTGGCGACACATTGGAAGCAATCAAAACAATATCATGATGAACGAGGAAACGGCCCCTAGCCCCTTGAATGTGGTGTCACTGTTCTTCAAAAGGATTTCGCAGGTTTGTTTAGGAGGGGCGCGGTGATTGTATGGGGCTAATGTCTGTTCGCTTGCTTGCAGCTATACCAGCTTCAGTTGGACCGATGGACGCCCCACACCCGACTGCGATGGGCCGGGGCAATCGTGCTGATTCTTCTTTTCCTGCTACGAGTATTTACCAAACAGGGTTGGTACATTGTCACGTACGCCCTCGGGATCTACCACCTGAATCTGTTTATTGCGTTCCTTACACCGAAGATTGATCCGGCCCTGGATTTGGATGGTATGGATTGAGCATTTCTTCCCGGTGAGCAGAAAGAATGAATTGTCGGTTTTCAATTGCAGATGACCAGGGTCCGGAGCTACCCACCAAAGCGAACGAGGAATTCCGGCCGTTCATACGGCGGTTACCGGAGTTTAAGTTCTGGTATGCCATCAGCAAGAGTACGGTAATCGGGATCATCTGTACCTTCTTCGAGGTGTTCAACGTTCCGGTGTTCTGGCCGATATTGGTCATGTACTTCATTACGCTGTTCTGCATCACCATGAAGCGACAGATACGGGTAAGTGCGGCTCGTCTGTAATCGATTTATGATGACATTCTGTCTGGTTAATGGCAATGGTCATTATTTGCAAAATAGCGTTAATGGAACACATGAAAGTGCAAGAAAGTTTTAAATGGAATCGAAAGCCTCGACCAAGCCGAAATTAAATTTAACTGGTTGATGGTTCCAGTAGAATTTAAACAATATTCATATCGTCATATTCTAATCCCCTTACTTCTAATTCTCTTCCACCATCTCCAGCACATGATCAAGTACCGGTACCTGCCGTTCACCCACAGTAAGCCCCGCTACCAGGCGGTGCCGACGGAAAAGTGACAATTAAAAGCACAAACCTTGCCACCATCATCAGTTTCTTCGTCTTCGTCGTCGTCGTCGACTTCATCGGAGGTTGCCGCCTCGGTACCATCAGCAACGGTAGCACCTGCATCCGGTCCTTCCACCTCGCCGGCGGTGGTTCCGTTGATTACGACTGTCTAACAGGAAAACAACAAACATTGGCAACATCAAAACTTGGAAAAAGTCAAGGCCTGCGGAAGGATTCGCGGTGGATTTATCCTATGAATTCATTATCCAGTTATATATTTTGTCCTTCGAGCGCACTACCCCAATTTACCAAAAAAAAAAAAGAAAGGGCTTATGATTTGGTTCGATTTTGCATAGTTGCTTCGATTATAGGTTGTTTTTCAGTTTAATGTGACGATAGAATGAAATGGTGATGAGACTCGCAAAAGGCATTGATTTGTGCTTACATCGCAGAAAAAACAAGAACAACAACAAAACAAGTTTTATTACAGTTTATGATAGTAAACATCGGAAATTTCATGTACCAAAAACAAAAATCTTAGTTTGGCTCAATGGTCTCTGAACGTTATTTAGTATGAAGTATAATTTCGTGCTCCGGATAATCTCCGACACACTTCAGCAATAGTAATTATTATTATAATTTCCCTCTCCTGTACTTCTGTAGTTGATTAATGCTAGGTGAATGTTGATTTAGTTTTTTTTTAATTATTTTGTATTTAAGGACACCTTCTGTTTTTTTTTCTTTCCGGCCTAGATTACCAGACATCCTCGGTTTGTTCATTTTTCCTGCTAGCTAGAGGCTAGAGCCGTACTTGTTTATATAGTAAGCAATCTTTGAAATAACTGCTAGCAGTAGATAAGGCAATCGAAAGGTTCTGTTAACTCAACGCAAGCAGAGTTCTTCTCATAGAACCGTGGAGGAAGGGACTTTGGAGAAGGCGGGGTTTGGTTCAAAGTAGTGTTTCGTATTTTTCGTACTACTATCTTGACTACCAAGAATAACTGAACCGGGTTTGAACGCGACAGTTGATCAGAGAAACAGAAGAGTGAATTCGGACTACTCCCATAAAAATCGGACAACCACTGAAGGAAACGCAAAACAACAGAAAACAAATTTGAAAAAAAAAAATAAACAATTCAGAAGTCGTATAAGTACCCTACGAGGATAACATTATTCTTTAGCATGAGGACAAACAAAAATATACACAAGAAGTAAACCGTGGAAACCAGCATTGTAATAAGAAAAAAAAACCTTGGATAACCAAATAAATATCAACAAAACATCAGTGTTCAGTGTGATCTTTGATGACAAAACGGTTTATTAGAAAACTGATGTGGCGGAGGAACCCCGTATGGCATAAAGTCGTTTGGGCCGGTTCATAGACCACGTAGTTATTTCCAGGCAGAACGCAAGTGCAGTTGAAGATGATTCATGGATCTCCGTAGAACAAGTTAGGGGAGGTTTTTCTGTGTGGTGTACATCCCTCCGGATCCAATTCGAGACTTGAAAATAATTGATGCGCATTGTTAGACTGTCTTTGCCGCTTCGGATAGGGCTACCAGCGGGTGGATAGTCATGAAGAAAATGAAATTATTGCTTGGCTCAGGAAGTACTAGCACACCAGTCCCAAGCTCGGTCCCAAGCTTAATGATTCCCCCCTAATAACGTAACTCTCACCAACACACCCTCAAGTATTGTGTCAAAATAACATAGCGAATTAAAACAACAACAAAGATACTACCCAGGTAACCAATAAGCATTGAAATATGCACTAATTCTGCATCATACTTGCATCTAACATTCTTCTTGTTGTATATTGGCTGTCTGAATGCAGAGCTGTTGTAAAATAGCATACGCAAAGCTACCGTAATGTTAGCTGTCTGATATCTGCATTTTTGTTGCTTGTAATGTTATTAGAAGAACGCACTGAAAATGCTTAATTAAAGCTTAAATTAAATCGATAAGTGTCCGAATTTTCGAAGCGTTTCATCATCCTCGCTTACTCCTGCATCAGGACTATAATAGTCCTCACTCTGGTGATTGAATCATCCAAGTTCTGCAGTTCCATCTGTTAACATTTGTAAACAACTTTAATTAGGCATTTTCAGTGCGTTATTCTAATAACATATCAAACAACAAAAATGCAGATATCAGACAGCTAGCATTACGGTAGCTTTGCGTATGCTATTTTACAACATCCTAGGAATGTTACCTGGAAACATTGAAGTTTATATTGGGCAAAAATTAAAACCGTTTCCATACATTCCATATAGGTTAGAGTATAAAGACGTGGTATAAAACCACGTCGATCACGAACCAACGAGTTCGAATCCCATCCTAGGAAATGTAAAAACTGCAGCGAATTTGAGTTTCCCCTTTCATAAGAAAAATAGGGGGTTTAAACAGAAAGCAAAACGTTCATCATCATCAGTACAGGAGAGGAAAAAACATATAAGAGGTAAAACAGGAAAATGAATAAAATCTAAAATTTTAAAAGGGACTTTTTTTCCTTTGCATTCTCAATTAAGCATTTAATCAGCATTCTAAAAGCTCAACTCCCCAGCAGCAGAACAACATTTCAACTGCTGTCATCTAGCTGTTTATTTGTGATGGGACAACCAGCAGAGCACGACCAAGAAGCGGACAAAACACCAGCGAGCGAATCGGAATGGAATTTCGGTGGATAATAACGGAACATTTGCGAGAAATCGAATTACTAATATTTATTTTAGAGCAAGAAAAAAACGTCACATGTGCGTGGTTGGAAAACTTGTGTTCGATTAAAAATGCACTGATACACAGCTCTTCGACAAATCGTTCCCTGGTATCGATGTGTTTTGATCTCCGACTCGTACTCTCCGTTGTCACGAATGAAATGCATCCTTGGTTGTCTTCTCTCATAACAGTAGGATGCCGCTGCGTTTCACCTAAGTCGCAGAGAAGCTGCCTCAGCCATAGGGCCTCTTGGCATGCTTCGCTCAGCGCCACATACTCAGCCTCCATCGAGGAGAGCGTGACACACGACTGTCGCCGACTGGCCCACGAGATGGCTCCGTTCCCGAACGTGAAGACAAAACCTGATGTCGATCGCCTGGTTTCGATGTCGTCCGCCCAATCGGAATCTGTAAATCCTGATAAGACGGAATCTTCATTTCCTTCCACGTACAGGTAGTAGTTTCGTGTTGCCTTCAAATAGCGTAATATGCGCTTCGCTGCGGACCAGCCACGTTCACTCGGCTTAGCAAATTTCCTCCCAAGGATTGCGGCACTGACAGCAAGGTCCGGTCGTACAGTTACTGCCAAATAAAGAATTCCTCCTACCAGGCTCCGATACTTCGTAGCGTCCACCAGATCTTCACTGCTATCAGCGGTCTTCAGGAACCCTGGATCCATCGGTGAATTTGCAGTCTTTGCCTGGTCCATACCAAACTTAGCGATTAGTTGGTCAATGTAGATAGGCAGGCGCTGTTTGAAAACACTGCCATCCCGTTGTACTTCTACGTCAAGGAAATGGCGTACTTCTCCCAAGCACGTAAGATCGAATTCGTCCTTCAAACAGCTAACGATCCGCTCGATCTCAGCATCGTCCGTCGATGCCACCAACATATCATCAACATATACAAGAAGAAAGATTTTTAGAGGGCCTACCTTCTTGATGAACAAGCATTGATCAGCAGCGGACAACTTGTCCCAGTTCATTCTTCTTCACTTTATATACCCATTTAGAGCCTATAGCCTTCTTATCCTTGGGAAGCGGTACTAGTTCCCAAGTTCCGATACTTTGGTGCGACTCGAGTTCATCGTTCATCGCTTCACGCCATTCACGCTTTTCATTAGCTTCACTTAAGTCCGTTGGTTCTTCAACCGCACAGGCGGCTGTACCCATAGCATAGCCTAACACATAATCGTCCAAATGTTTCGGCACAGCACCACGGTTCTTCCTTGGAGATGAACGAACTGGGAGTTGCATTGCGTCCTCAAAATTGTCTTCGCTTAGTTCATCTATTTGATCTTCTTCATCTATTCCCTCTTCTGGCAGAACTCTCAAAGGATCTTCTTCTTCTTCTTCTTGAACAATTTCTTCATCAATCACTGGTTCTTCTTCATTCTCTTCTTTGAACAACAGCTCCACCTTTCCATCAGCAACGGTACGTTGCACCGGCACCGAGCTCCGTTTCTCGATCCAGGAACCGGTAGCCCTTGTGCTCCATGGAGTATCCAACGCAGATCAGTTTGCGGGCTTCGCTCTCCATTTTGCTTCGCTTAGACTCCGGAACGTGCACAAAAGCTTCAGCACCAAATACTCGAAGGTGACTGAGATCTGGCTTGCGACCCCACCAGAGTTCAAAGGGGGTCTTCTGGATTGCTCTAGACGGGAGTCTATTCTGAAGGTACGTGGCAGTGAGGACGGCTTCACCCCAGTACCTCTTCTCCAACTTCGCATCGATCAGCATACATGTTGCCATCTCAGAGATCGATCGATTTTTCCGCTCATTTTTACGCCATTGGACTGGGGAGAATAAGGAGTGGTATATTGAACTTTAATGCCTTCCTCTCTATAAAACATTCGCAGCTCAGAATTATCAAATTCACCACCACCGTCCGATCTTACCACGCGTGGCTTACGCCCAGTAAGATGTTCAACCCATCTGACATAATCCTTGATATTACGTGCAGCTTCTGATTTCGCCTTAAGCAGGTACGTCACAGTAAACCGGCTATAGTCATTGATCATATGCATAACAAAGCGTTTACCACTCGGGGTCTCGTTTTTCATGGGACCACAGACGTCTGTATGCACGATATCAAGGATCTGAGAGGATTTTCGCTCAACAACCGGTGGGAAAGGGGTACGTGCAGATTTCCCCTCCATGCAACATTCACAAACAATTTTCATGCCACAGTTGCTTCAGCAGCCGCCCAGTTCCGGTGGCCCAAACGCCGATGCCATTGGTGCTGACAGTTGTCCAGATGTTGTCCAGCCGTCGCACTCATCGAAGCATATCTGAGTCAAAGCTGATACAAACCGTCACAGCGAGACCCAGTCGCTACAACCGCTCCGTTGCTGTCGTAAATCATGCAAACAGTGTTCTCAAACATCACTTTCAAATTCTTCTGGGCTAAGCGTCCCACGGAAATCAAGCTCGTCGCGAGTCCCGGCACAAACTCCACTTCCCTCATATCGATCTTCACACTTTCTTCTTCGTCATCTACACCGTACAGCACACCACATCCTTCACCCCGTATTTGGGTCTTCTCGCCATTCGCTAGCGTAATCCACCCACCAGCGAATTCTTTCAGCTCACTGAAGAACGGCCTGTCTCCAGTCATGTGGGTGCTTGCCCCGCTGTCTATGACCCAGGTGGAGGATTTACTTTCTCCTCCAACCGTGAACGCAACCTCGCTCTTAGCGGTCTTAGCCTTCGTCTCTACCTTCCTGGAACCTGTCGCTTTCTGAGACGCGAGGAACTTTCTGCAATTCCGGCGCAAATGGCCCGGCACGTTGCAGTAGTGACACGTACGGGTTTCTAGCATAGGCTTACCTTCGGACGACCGCATCGCCTTTTCGGTTTTCACAGAGGAGCCGTCTCTTTCCAGACGCCGGTGGTACTCATCCAATAGCTTAGATTTTACAACACCCATCGAAATGGCGTCATCAGAACGACTATCCAACGCAGATACAGTTGGATAATACGACGGAGGCAAACTTCTCATGAGCATGCAAATCTTGGTGTCTTTATCTAACTCCGTTCCCGCCGCGTCTAGACGATCGAACAGCTCGTCAACCTCACTCAGGTGCTGTTCTAAATCACCCCGCTCCGAGAGATTCACTGCAGACAACTTCTTTAGAAGTGAAACGCGGACCGAACGATTCGTCTTTTGGTGGTAGGATTTTAAAGCATCAAACACGTCACGGGCTAGTACGCAGTTTTTCACCAGCGGGAGCTGGCTGTCTTCCAACAGCAGAACAATTGTTGCTTTCGCCTTCCGGTCATCCTTTGTCCAAACGGCAGTACGATCGTTTTCCGCAGGCAGCTCATCCACGACAACATACCACAGATCTTCCCGGCTGAGTAGCATTTCTACTCGAACCTTCCACGTTTGCCAATTCTGGCCATTCAGCTTCGGGACGGAGAATTCCGCGTCAACCATTTTTCACACTTGTTCGTGCACTTGTCTTTCGCGAGTTCTTCGCTTACACAGCGGCAAACATAACCTCGGCGCACTTCACTGAGCCGGAACCATCAGCATCCGTTGAATCACCTCTACCGTTCACTGTTCCGATTTCGCTGCGCCCATAACCTGATGGGACAACCAGCAGAGCACGACCAAGAAGCGGACAAAACACCAGCGAAATTGGAATGGAATTTCGGTGAATAATAACGGAACACTCGCGAGAAATCGAATTACGAATATTTATTTTAGAGCAAGAAAAAAAAGTTACATGTACGCGGTTGGAAAACTTGTGTTCGATTAAAAATGCACTCTCTCTTATGTTGACAGCAGCGTTGCCAGGTGGATTTATACAATATCGGTATTGTTTATTAAAAAATATCGGTATTTATCGGTATAAAGTAAAATTCAGATTTTTTTCAAGTGAACCATAGTTTAATTTTGATATAAGATTACAATATATTTTGGCGATCATTTTTCTTCTTTTTTCAAATTTTATATGAACAAAGTTTGACGTAAACATGAAAAATAAAATTAAAAAATGCATTCGCCATATTTTTATTTTTACCATCTCAAGGTTGAATATGTATACTTTGAATAAATATACTTTACAATATATATTTTTAAGAATACACACTTCTGAAGATGTTATTAAGATAACAATAATCATGTATAGCGATAAGGTTTTTGAGCCAACCCCCGTTGTGATAAGCACCTCGCTAAGCACATCCCTTATATTTTTCTAAATAGATTTTAAAACAAAAACGGATTTATTCTAGTGTATACCGCTTCCAATTTTAAACACTTTTCTATAGATACCACTGGATTTGTTAGTCACGAAAAGCTAAGATATGATCGATTATTTAATAATGCTTCTTGAGCGCATAGTTTATTTGATATTTTTGATTTTTTTTGCTTGATAGAACGAAAATAGGCGACTACGACGAAGTAGCGCTCTACCCTATTAATAAACTGATAATTTATTTTGAAAATCCTATACTAAAAAGCCTAAATGTATAAAGTATTGTTGCTTGTTAATATAGGGCTGATGAGTTTATTTTGCTTAAAATTACAACCTGTCTTCATTTGTTAAAGCATTTAATATCATAATTAAACTCGATAGTTTTATCACAGACATACAACCACAACACTCCAAATTTGTTCATCGTACGTGCATTTAAGACTAATTCAAATGCCCAAGAAACCACGAGGCTGTAATAGCATGCATATATAGGGCATATGTATTACGTTTAGTGCATCATTGAAGTTGGATTAAAGCTGAAAAGGGCCCCACTAAGATCGAACTAATGCTATATCTTTTGTAATGCCATAAGACATTGTTAAAGTAGCATTATTGCATTGGTAATGCATCACTACATTCTTAAGCTAATCTAACGCGTCATTACTTGACAACTGTTGAATTGACGCAATCCCGCAATACCAATGTTGATTTTGCGTTGAATAAGTGCAATAATATAATGCTTGTGGTTACTTGGGATGTTTCTCGCGTTGAGTTTCGAACGGGCGAACTCCATATAGCTATTTCTCTTCTTTGATCCGAAAATAATTGATAACTACAGGTAAACGAGTTGGCATATCCGTTGCGATAAAGGATAACTTCGTCTTGCCAGTCTTGCAGGTTAAATACTGCAGTTTCATGAAACTAGCTTTGACTAAGATACCCAAGTAACCACAAGCATTATATTATTGCACTTATTCAACCTAAAATCAACATCGGTAATGCGGGATCGCATCAATTCAACAGTTGTCAAGTAATGAAGCGTTAGATTAGCTTAAGAATGTAGTGATGCATTACCAATGCAATAATGCTACTTTAGCAATGTCTTATGGCATTACAAAAGATATAGCATTAGATCGATCTTAGTGGGGCCCTTTTCAGCATTAATCCAACTTCAATGATGCACTAGACGTAATGCATATGCCCTACACGGTAAATCTGAAGTATGCAATTATGACTTCAAAGTAGGCACTTTGCTTGAAGACTGGAATTATGCATAAAATGCCTAAAAAGGTTTTATGCAAAAATGCCTAAAAAGGTTATACGTCAAAAAGTGAATAAAATTTAGGCATTTTTCAGCATGGGAAAGAGATTAGAAACTATGCATTTTTTAAATGTGATTGTGTTTAGGAACTAGTCACTTTATGAAATGAATATGAATAAGAAACTTAGCGCCAATATATCAAAACTTCGGATCTGATTTTTTTGTAATCAACAACATTCCGTATGGATTTATCACATTCCGTATGGATTTATCAGCTCCACACATGCAAATAAAATACATCATAAGGTAGGAACATGTTTCTTTTTGCTGGGATTGATGGTTTGCAAAAGAAAATTTTCAATTCTGGTTATAGGTTACAGTATCAGTAGATATATATCAAATTAATAAATTGGTGCCAACGGTTGAAAATCTCTCTAACAAAGAAATAAAATAGCCTGTCCATGATGTTGGATTACGGTTTGGCTTGCAAGAACCTATTTTTTTATCATCACTTTTTTCCGGCAAAGCCAGTCAACTAGAACAAATCGATATTTCCACTTTGATGACAGCCTTTTTTATGCATTTTTTATATCCCACTGGAATAAGAAAAGAACTGGAAAGTATTCATTTTTTGGGATTAAAAAGTAGGCACTTTTTGACGTATGGAGGATGTTTATTAGAATGCATAGAATGTAGTCAAAAAATGACTAGCTCAGAATTACCGTGTATATATGCATGCTATTACAGCCTCGTGGTTACTTGGGAAGCTACACACTTAGAAAATTTTACAGTATTCGGTAATTTTTTACCGAACTTTCAACAGCTGAACGTTCGGTAATCGAATTTACCGGGTTTCGGTGAAGTTTTACAGTATTCCGGTAAAAAAATTACCGGAACTTGTCAAATTTTACCGAAGTCCGTTAAATTGGATTACCGAACTGTTCAGCTGTTGAAAGTTAGGTAAAAAATTACCGAATACTGTAAAATTTTCTAAGTGTGTACTCAAAGAGTATTTGAATTGTATTTAAAGTTCTGAAAAGTATTTTATGAGTATTTTGAGTGCCTGAAGTATTTAATGAGATTTAAAAGGACTCAAATATATTTAAAATACGTGAGTGTTTTAAGAGTTCTACACTCTCGTTCCATTCTACTCAATAATTGAGTGGAATTGCATTCCTTTCTCTTTTACTCACACGTAAATGTTACTTAATGCTCTCATCTAATTTTCCGTTAGAAAAAAAGGACAATACAAATGAAAGAGAGGGTGTTTCGAGCTTGTTATTAATCAACGTTCAAGGTTCTACCTACACGCTATTATTAGAACTACTTATATTGAGTTGAAATGTTATTGGGTCAAAACCGAGGTCAACAGAGAAACCTTATTAGATGTGGTAAATGTAATATTGGACACAACCATCTTGAGTGCTGTCAATGCAGTGCATTTGTCAAGTTATAAATTTTAAATAAATAAATTCTCGCTAAACTAGACCAATTTGGAATAGGAATCATAATAGAAAAACTTAGTGGTTTTCTGTACAAATGAGTGGTCTTATAATAGTGTGTTATGTGTTTGATATTTTAAGTAATTAAAATGTGCTCACTTGTACTCGAGGTATTTAAACTGTAATCCAATATATTTATTTGTTATTTAGGATGTAAATTGTAGTCTAAATATATTTAAGGGGATTTTAAATACTTTACATGTACTAAATGGAACACGAGGTACTGATTTGGATTTCTTAGGTATTTAAAATTATTGAAAAGTGTTTGTATTTTATGGTACTCAAAGCATGTCTTTGTAATAAGAATTTATTTTGAGTATCGAAATCTGCAGTTGTTTTCAAAATAATCGATCAGTACTTAAAAGTTTTTAAATTAATCTAAAGTATTAAAAATGTATTTAACTGTACTTTTATTATTCCAATTTTAATAGAAATGTATTTCATAGCACTCAAGGTATGTAATTGTAATAAAGGTGTATTAAAAGTCTCAAGTGGGTATTCTGACGTACTCAAAGTATAATTAGCCGTATTAAACGCGTATTTTTAATATTTTCAAAAAGTGTGTGCTGTACTCAAATGTTCTTGCGCGCCCCTCGCTAATATCGAACTAATGCTATATATATATTGTAATGCCATAAGACATTGCTAAAGTAGCATTATTGCATTGGTAATGCATCACTACATTCTTAAGCTAATCTAACGCTTCATTACTTGACAACTGTTGAATTGATGCGATCCCGCATTACCGATGTTGATTTTGGGTTGAATTAGTGCAATAATATAATGCTTGGGGTTACTTGGGATAGTCCTCACTCTGGTGATTGCATCATCTTCATCCAATTTCTGCAGTTCCATCTGTTAACATTTGTAAACAACTTTAATTAAGCATTTTCAGTGCGCTCTTCTAATAACATATCAAACAACAAAAATGCAGATATCAGACAGCTAGCATTACGATAGCTTTGCGGATGCTATTTTACAACATCTGTGCATTCAGACAGCCAATGTACAGCAAGAAAAATCTTAGATGCACGTATGATGCAGAATTAGTGCCTAATTCAATGCTTATTGGTTACCTGGGAACATTGAAGTTTATATTGGGCAAATATTAAAACCGTTTCCATACATTCCATATAGGTTAGAGTATAAAGACGTGGTATAAAAACACGTCGATCACGACCCAAGCAACCAAAAGTTCTGATAACAAGTTGTTTTTTGGCTTAACCAGCTTACTTTTTAAGTAATTAAGGTTGAAGGATTCATCATCACTTTTCCCTCATCATTAAAAAATCTAAAGCAGTTTTTTCGTTTGGAATTAAAATTCTGGAAATGAAAATATATTCACTGTGATCCGCTTAGCGAGCAGAATACAGTGAATACATTTTCACGAGCTTTGTTTGAATTTTGAACGAAAAAACTGCTTTCGAATGTTTGATGATGACTGGAAATTGATGATGAATCCTTCAACCTTAACCGAACTTTCTAGTTCGAATTTAGTGTTTAAGCTGCTAGCAGCATTCTTATCAGCTTCTAAAGGAAACTTTGAAGTTCACGAAAGGATCGTTCAAGAGGTTCTAGAGAATGCTACTCAGCTCAAAAGGTACCTCAATCGAACTCAACAAAACCAGAAAAAAAACTAATTATATTTACATTCGACATTTTTGTTCTTCTCCAATCCTGCCGCAAATTTATTTTTTGAGTACTGTGTTGTTAATTGATGATTGACGCTTGCGCTGAACTGGCCGGCTTGTCGCGCCGCAAGGGCTCAGCAGGGATTCATGCTCAAGACCCGAAGCTAAGAGTCAGTTCCATCGTGGAAATATCACATCAAGTAGTTTTTCCACCTGCTACAGAGGATCATGTGCCTGGAGTTTTGAGAATTTTACTATTTACATTAGGTTCGTTGTTACAGCGTGCTTTGGAAGATCCATCCTAATAGTCAGCATGAAAGAGCATTAAGGGGAATAGTGGCATTTTATCTTTTATGATCTTTATGATAGTATATTATTGAATATAAAGTGGTTTCAGGTTAACGAGATTTGCAATGTACTGTCTTTTGCATTATGAACAATCTGTAAACATGCAGATATTATAAATGTAATTGTTATTAACATTTTATATTACACCCATTCACAATGTTTTTTATTCTTTTTTAGTCTCTTATATATGCATCGTTGTAATTTTTAGCCCACCTAACTCACGCTATGTATTTGATTTTATTCGAAGCGTTGATCTCATGCATTAGTACTTCTTTTGTTCCCTATAAACTGATATGTTTATTTGATTCCTTGATTATTGAGATTTTTATCCCTGAGCTGATTCATTTCCCGTCGTGGTAACTCAAATACTTTTTGGAAATTTTCATAACTGATCCGGAGCTACTCGTGACTTTGGCGTGAGAGGTTTGGATGTTATCCACTACGCCGGAGTCGCCCTCGACTCCCTTAAATCTTATCTGAACATAAAAATCTCTGAATCACCTAGAACTCAATCTGAACAACAAATTACTTCAGTTTACCTTGTGGAATGACAGCTTCATTTTCTGCATCTCATTTGCTCTTGTACCACGTCAAACTTGGAGCACAATTCCCAAGTAACAATTTTAGTTTTATTTCAGCCGTATAGCACTCCTCCCGGTTTTATTAATAAAACTATATTCCTAACTGTTTTGTCCACTAACACCTCTTCTATGCATCGTGCTTTTTATGCCTATGATTCTTTAAAGCCGAAATGTGTACAAAGTGGCCCACTCTGTAGACGGTTATGAAAACGAATTAATAAAACACAACAAATTAATAAAATCATGCTACAAATTGTACGCGCCGTTAATTTTAAGGTGAAAATTGGCACGATAAAAGCTGAAACAAATATATTTGATAAATTAATCATGAATTTCCTTAAAATTGGTGGAATTCAATCAGGTTATCTAAAAGCATGCCGAAATTGGTCTCCAATTTACAGTTAATTTGCATTACATTTAATACTTCGTGTATTTATGTTTCCACATTTCAATGATTTCTTATATTTCAATACGGCAATTGAAAAAAATCGCAGTTTTTTCAGAAAGTCAATTTATCTTCGAAATTACTACAATAAAACTATTTGGTCATTTGGTGACTTCCCTCAATGCCAATTTGCCGTTTAATGCATAAACAGGAGGCAAAATGGGTTTGAAATGTTTTTACAACTGACCATAATAAGATAATATGAATGAGGCCTAAAACGGCATTTCCAAACAGCATTTTACGAGTTCATAAAGTCAACATAAAACTTTTGATAGGAGTTATAAGGAATTTTAGAAGCATAGGTTTAAAGATCGTTGTAAAGAAGCTGTGTAGGTACTCATAAACCTGACTAAATATAAAACCTATTGGCACCTCTTGGTACCATAAGAAAACAAAATTGATTTTCAGTGGCGTTCATAAAACTTTAATAAAATTTAACAAAGCTGGACGGATTTGGCAATGTTACTTGTGAACACCAGATCACTCTTCAAATGTAAACAATCTTTGTGACTCTTTTTAAAGCGTTCTCAGAACCTTATCTGTACTTCAAAAAGTAGGAAAGTAGTTCAACATAGATTTGTTGTGAACTATTGCGCTGATTAAATGTACGGTTAGTATTTTGATTGAACTTTGTGTTAGAGATTTTTTGAAGTTCAAAGCAAGTTCTCAACTGACAACATATGAACTTGAAGGTTGCGTTTGAAAGTTCCATGAAACTTAAATGTGAACTTCTAAGTTCTTATCTCAAGTAAAATTCGAACTTTTGGTTGCTTGGGGAAGCAACGAGTTCGAATCCCATCCTAGGAAATGTAAAAACTGCAGCTGATTTGAGTTTCCCCTTTCATAAGAAAAATAGGAGGTTTAAACAGAAAGCAAAACGTTCATCATCATCAGTACAGGAGAGGAAAAAATATGTAAGAGGTAAATCACTCGGTAAAACAGGAAAATGAATAAAATCTAAAAATGGACTTTTTTTTCCTTTGCATTCTCAATCAAGCATTTAATCAGCATTCTTAAAGCTCCCCAGCAGCGGAACAACATTTCAACTGCTGTCATCTAGCTGTTATTTGCAAACGATACCAATTCATGCTTCCAATGAATGATATATTGTCGACATAGACGTCTTCTTTTGGGGGGTCCAGCATTAAATTGGCCGTATAGCGGACCAAACCCTGCTTTTGAATAGCATTTCTAGACAAAATCGTCAAAAGTTCGAAAGTCACATTTGTAAACAATGACTAAAAACGTAAATTTCCTGGAAATGCCAGGTTGCTAACATCTACATCCACTACCAACGGGAAAGTAATTACTGCCTTGTATCTATTTCTGGTGCTATTTAGTTCGGGGGAGCAAGCAGATCTCAGAAAAATACGCTAGAAGTCATTGTTTACAAATGTTGTTTTCGTCCTTTTGACTATTTTGTCTAGATTTAAGGTGAATAATAGATCACAATAGATCACAATGTCACAATAGATCTAAAAATTGGTCGCAGTGACGAAAATACCCGACACGGAATAAAAAAAGGTGAATAAAGGGTGTATTCGATAAAAATGGCACACACATATATACTCATCAAAATTAAACTGATTATCGGATTTTCTTGAAATTTTCAGGGAATGAAGAACTACTAATGAGTTTTGATTTACAACATTTGTTTTATTCAATTTCGTTTCCCATCCCGAATGCCCGCACCTTCCTTTCACTCCACCCATCAAATTTTGTACAACCGATTTTCCCAGTGTTTTTGTTGTTTTAACCCAAATTTTCTTCAATTCTAGCTGTTTTTATAGTTTTGGGATGATTGCGAAGTTCCGTTTTCATAATTGCCCAGAATTTTTCAATTGGACGAAGTTCCGGTGAATTTGGTGGGTTCATATCCTTTGGCAAAAAATTGACTCCGTTGGCTCGGTACCACTCCAATACGTTTCGAGCGTAGTGGCAGGATGCTAGATCAGGCCAAAACAGAGTTGATCCTTTGTGCTTCTTAATGAATGGCAAGAGACGCTTCTTAAGGTACTCTTCCGTGTAAATCGCACCGTTTATTGTTCCGGAAGTGATGAAGGGAGCACTTATTTCACCACATCCGCAAATCGCCTGCCAGATTAGAAACTTCTTTGCAAATTTCGATAGTTTCTTCTTTCGAACATCCTCTGGAACATCGAACTTCGACTTGGCAACGAAATATTCCTGCCCAGGAAGTTGACGGAAGTTGGCCTTGGCGTATGTTTCGTCATCCATCACGATGCAACCGGATTTGATGAGCAGCTTCGCGTAAAGTTTCCGGGCGCGGGTTTTCGCAGTGATGTTTTGTTTTTCATTCCGGTTTGGGGCTTTTTGCACTTTGTAAACATGTAACCCAGCACGCTTCATGGTTTTCTGCACAAAACCGACTAACACCTTAGACTTTTTAGCGACATCTCGAATTGACATGTTTGGACGGTTCTTGAATTGTTGTACGACTTTCCTGGCCATTTTACTGTCCATTGGACCACTTTTACGACCACTCCCTTCCTTCCCTTGGACACTTAGACGCTCCTTGAAGGTTCTTATTACACAAGACACAGTTGTATTTGCAATTCCAAGCCTTTTAGCAATCCACCGGTGGTACGCCCCTGGATTTTGATTGTGAGTGCACAAAATTTTCTCACGGACAAATTGTCCGTTTTCGACGACATGACTGGAACTACTGAATACTCATACGATTCAAAAGTTACAGAAGATTTTCTGTGAGCCATTTTTATCGAATACACCCTTTATAACGCTCATATGCATTATATCGCTTTTCGTTAAGACGCATACAGGATTCTTTGGCTCCCAATCATCCTCATTGGCAACTTCATCGATGAAATCTTCTAGCCTAATTGGCAATATCCCTATTGATGAAATTTGTCAGAAGCAGATTATTTCTCATCTCCATGCTAAGTGGACGGTAATTTATTGCTAGAACGAATAGAAATGAAGAGAAAGTGTATTGATAGTTCCTTAAAGGGAAACGGCAGGATTTGAGATTGAAAGATACAAGTTTGAAAACTATTGGAAGAACCGCAGACGATTGACGATATCTTCTTTATGGCAACACTGCATCAGAGAGAAACTGTAAACGGTGAGTGCCGTTAAGCGACGTCAACGAGATGCACAGAGTCAAGAAGGTAAGAGCATCAGTTAAGCTACCGAATAAAGCACAAGTAAAACGTACGGTGACGCGTCTCGTAGGTATTCTCCGGTCGTCTGTCCGTTCTGCCCGGATTGTCCACTGCATAGCCTGGGGTTGCAACGTTCAACAAAAACGAGCGGAGGACATTGAACGGTAGTAGCCTGATCCACAATCTATTCTGAATAATTTCACTATTCACATGAGGATGTTAAAAATATGGCTAAAGTTCATCTTGAATGCAACCTATCAACATATTTCCAAACAACAAGCATACATACACGTTATTTCCAAACAACCTACAATTAAGTACGTTTGACTCAAATCAGTCAAAAGTATGGATACTCAAAAGTGAGTAAAGATAGTTCGTAGTGGAAGACGACAAACAGTTTTCAAGAAGTAAAATTCAAGTTGATGAACAAAAATTGAACAAAAATGTTGTTCTGGTACCACGTTCGAACCGAACATGTGTAGAAAAAACATACTCAAAACTTTTTCAAGACTAGACATGTTTTGTGTTTCATCCTCACGACTTTTTAACAACAAAGTTCTTATATTCTTGTCAAAGAGGATGTTTCTGGTGTTAATTGGGTCAGAACCGAGTTCGAGAAACCTGGCATCCTGATTGATGACAGTTTTGATCGCCCTTTTGGCCAAGAGTCGACAGGCCTTTGAACGCCTAGCGTAACCGACAAATATGAGCTTTTCAGCCCGACTTTCCTGCTTTTCTCACTCCGTGTCCGGAATTTGAAGAAACTCTTCACATCCGAACACCTCCAGATGAATAAGATTGGGTTTTTCTTCACACCAGAGTTCATTAGGTGTCTTGTGCGCCGCCCGTGAGAGTAAGCGATTCTGAATATATGCAACTGCTGCTATTGCTTCTCCCCAATATCTCTTCTCCAGTCCGGTATAGTGAAGCATGCATACTGCCATTTCCTGTAGGTAGCGGTTCCGCCGCTCCGCCACACCATTTTGTTGGGGAGCATACCTCGCTGTCAACTGCATCTTAATCTGACATCAGCATGACAGTCATGAAATACTTTTTTTTTTATAAGGTTCGGGAAATCCCTATGGACTGACTGCACTGTGTCCGAGTGCGGTCAGGGTCGACCTTTGTGAAAAGGCCGACTTCTGATCCCACTAAAACCCGATTCCTTGTAGCACTTCGTGGAGGGTCCTTGGCCATTTGACTACAATATTCCTTGCCACAGCCATTTTGCTCTCATCTAACTTGATTATGCCATTCAGCTCTCATCCTCAACGAGTCCCAGCCTCCGACGAAGGATCCCGAAAGCGAACGACGGTAAGCCGTTTAGCTACCACATACTGACGCAATCGACTTGAGTTGTCTCCGACTGCGGATCTACCATATAATGACGAAGAGATCCCCGACGTTGGAGCATCACCGGAAAACGCCAGTCCGCTACTTCATTAACCACTCGCTTCTTGATTCTCCCGCAATTTTCGCTGTAGAGCAGAAACTATTTGCTTAATGACTCCGGATCGCATTCCAAGCACTTTTGTCACGACAAATTCTATAGACAATGTTAACTGGGCTGGTATCTGCCCCGCTAACGGCAAGCATCTCGCTTTGCAATGGTCCGAAGCGTGGGCAGTCAAAGACTACATGCTCCGGTGTCTCTTGGACGTATGCACACTCCGGACAAAAGGGTGACGCTGGGTGTCCGAATCGATGCAAGTATTGCCTGAAGCAACCATGGCCATACAGAAACTGCCTAAGGTAGAAGTTTTTCTCTTAATCCAGATCAGCAAATCCGGTTTGAACAGGTGCGTCCATCGACCGTTCTCCCCGTATTCAAATCTCGTAGCCATTTGGCCGCTCTCATAAGCTTTCGAACTCCTCTGATGTTTCTACGTTGATAACATTCACTGTCCTCCGATGAGAGATCATTCCGACAATGACGCATTCTGCCTCCGATGAAATAGTTATGTACGCACTCACGACTCGCATGGCCATGAGCCTAAATGTACTGTTCAACTTCGTCCGATTTTGCTTGGTTTCCAGCGCTGCAACCCAGGCTGGACTTCCGTATCTCAGTATCGATGATGATACACTAGCCAGTAGACGCCGCCTTCCAACAAGCATAATCTACGTGGCTGTTGAAATTTAGCCGGTCGTTGATCATTACACCAAGATACTTCAGCACGCGCTTCGAGGCTATGGCAAGCCCTCCGATGACGATTTCTGCTCGCTGTACCGTTTTGCAGTTGCTGACCATCAGCACCTCCGTTTTGTGATGGCTTCGACCCCTGCATCCAGTTTTTAATTATGCTGATTGCTCCGGTCGTTAGCATTTTCACTTTTCCCAGTGTTTCGCCTGTCACTACTGACAACACGATGTGGTCCGCGAAGTCAACGATCACTATGCCTTTGAGTTGTACATCCCGTTCCAAAGTGTTGGGCCAAGTATGGAACATTGCGAAACTCCCGCCGATTTCCGTCCCACGGCGGTCTCATAGATCAAGTCCCGGTTCTGCAAGTAACTCTTCAGTATTCTGTACAGGTAAATCGAGGACGCTCATCCTGTGCAGAGACTCGGAGATATTGAAGGCGTTCTTAACGTTGATCGTTACAACAGCGCAATATCGATCGCCTCTCCGTTTCTGTTTGGACGCCTTTACGGCTGTATCGACCACTGTCCGAATGGAATCCACCATAGATTTAGAAGAGGATGATGGATGGCTGACACACGAAGCACAAGCTACGAAACTAAATCTACCAACGCAGAATTTTTGACCTAGTCTCCTGAGGACCACCTTTCAATGGCATCACCAGTGATTCTTCCACGATTCATCCCCCTTTTGTAATGACAAAACGGTTCGAACGTTTAATAAGAATTAGTGTGTATGTCGAAGAGCAGGCTGACAGGATGCTTCAATTTAAGGATCCAATCATCCAGATGTTTAAAAGGTCTATTTTGATTATTTCTGAGACAAATCATTTAACAATAAGATCGCTTTGATAGTGAGTAGTTTCTTTCAATCGATACGAAAAAAAACCTCTACCTTCAAAACTAAAACCTAATTATTTTAATTCAAACAAAGAACTAGCACTTCGTTCCCACTTGTTCCAAACACCCCTGCACCGTCTGCACTATCGTATCCACTTCAGCCATCGCCCCTTGTCCCGTATCGCCGCACATCAGCGTTTTCGCCACGCAGGGAATCTCTCGCAGGCCCCAGGATTTGAGCGTTTCAATCTGTGGCCCGGTAATCGGATGCTCCCACATCCGGGTGTTCATGGCTGGCGCAAACAAAAATGGTTTCCCAAAATCCCAAGCCCTCGCCGTACAGAGCAGTAGATTATCGCACAGTCCCTGAGCCAGTTTGGCCAAACTGTTCGCATCCAACGGGGCAATCACCATCAGGTCGGCCCACTTACCGAGATCAATGTGCAGAACAGGATCACCACGTCCCTTCCAGCTGGACCATTCATCTGCATCCCGGTAGATCGGTACGACTGGTGGGATATCCGATGCCGCAAAAAAGTGCTCGGCGTGTTCGGTAACTATCACTTTGATTTCGACGTCCGGCTTCAAAACTCGCAACTTATCTACTATTAACGGTAATTTAATGGTGGCTACACTTCCGGTGCAGCCGATTAGAATGTTCCTTTTGGTCATTTTTACAGTTTTAAAGTTCAACACACGCACATTTGTTAGTTAGCTTTCTTCTTTGCATCGCCTTCCAAATCAGCATAGCCCAGCTTGGAGAAGTCTTCCTTGGCCATCAGGTTGTTCTCCATACGGCACTGGAGGTAGTCTTTGGACTCCTGACGGCAGGCCGAGTTGTCGTCGTTGTTGGCACGCAGACAGCGCATGTAATAGAGCATCAGCTTCTTGCATTGACCTTCGTGATCTAGCGGGAAACTGCCTTTTTCCGGGGCGGTTGGGATAAACTTTTTCTGCCCAAAGGTCATAGACGTCATCCTGTTGGCGGTATCTACGGGAGAGAAATGCAGATTTGAGACGCTCGAAGCTAAATTGGTTTCAAAACTTAACATGAGACTTTTAAAAAGTTGGTTTAGAACTTTAGAAAAAAGAAAAGAATCCTATTTTTAAATGATTAGCAAGGCAAAACGTAATTTTTAACCTCTAATGTAGTTGTTTTCCCAAGATTTTTGAACCACGGTGTTCGATTTTGTTATGGGATATTTGGAAAACATGTACGCAATGTTATGTAAATTGGATAACATTCAGGATGGAGTATGAAAAACTTACCTCTTTCAAAAGCGTTATGGACTGGGGACTAAAACAACATGAAGGAATGCATTTAAAAATTAATTTACATCTAACTGACAGAATTTACCTCAATAATTACGCATGATTTCACCCACAGAATCTCATGCAGCGAACTTCCACGGGAAGGGAAATTTCTACCGGTTGACAGTTCGAGTTCGCGTTACACAGCTAAACATGACGGAAATTTCCCTTTTCGTTCCGTCAAAAATTCCACCACTTTCACGACACACATAAGCCGCGTTTCAACCCATTCGCGTTTTTATCCCAGTCTGCTTTTCTTGTGTGATTCGTTTCGCGTTCGTCGTCCAAAGACTGGAGTGTATTGCTTCGCTTGTGCTTTGATTCCCGAAAAAAAAACGCAAAGAAACCGTAATGTTCTGCTGAAGTTCCGCCCCGGAAAGCGCGTTGTTCTTTTGATTTCCTGCTTCCGTTTGTCGCGTAAGTGCACGTTCCGTGGAATTCGGTGTGGATTGGCCGGATATCGCCGGGAAAAGAGTGTCCATTCGCCACCAAAAGTGAAACACGGTTCCCTTCATCGAACGTGGCTTCTTGAGTTATTGTTGTTCTTGTTTTCTCTGTTCGTACGTCGTTCGTCGTCGCGCTCGGCCGCCGTGGATTCGCTTGTTTTTTTTGACAACTTCGTCGTCGTGTCGTCCGAGTGTTTTGTTTACCTTTTGCGAAATATAAAGTAGTGCGGCGTTTTATTGGTTTTCGCGAAGGAAGTGTGATAAAAGGAAGTGTGTTTTGGAAGATATTGCTCGAAAAGAGAAGTGCCTTGAAGTTTGGTGGTGAGTTAAAAAGGTGAAGATAAAACGACTGCGGATACGGGCGGATGACGTTCGCTGTAGCCACCTGTTAATCGGCGTTCGGAAGAACAACGAAAATTGCCTGCCAAAACATCAAGCTACATCAGCCACAACCGGTGGAGAAAAGGGAGCAACGCAACGTTTGAAAACAGCGCGGGTAAGCAACAAAGAAGATGCTGAAACGCGAAACGAATGTTTTGATTTTGGTTCTCTGGTCGTTGTGTGCAGTGCGGAACAGTTAGAATCGAAATCAAGCAAGCAGTTTCACTTCCTATCCTCCGGGATTCGCCGTCGCCCAAGTCTAACAGCAGCTGCTGCTGCCTAGCGGATTCGGCACCATCTATGGAACACCATGCAACACACAATGCTGCTAATTGCTCAATGTGCTCTGGGGGTGAGGTGCGATGACTACCGAAGGAATGAGTCATGTCGCGATGACAAATTACAAGGGTGTCGTCACTGTTTCCCATCCACCTGACAGAGGCATCTATCCGGTGGGAGAATCTTGGTCGTCTTTGTTCTACATTCGCCTTCCCAATATAGAGAGGAATCGATCTAGTCAAAAACACCCCCTTTTGTAATTCTAGAAAAGTTTCGCAATGTTTTCGATAATCGCATTCACGTTACGTCGTATGTGCTCTACAGTAGTAGGAGTGAAGGAATGCAATGCGAGCTGGCGAGAATGGAAACCTCTGTATACATTAAGTTGCCTTGTACATAGTTCGCTTCTCTATGCTGTACTCGCCGACTGCTGCCTTTCTTGTTCTTGTCCGTTTGGCGAGCGCGAAAGAATATCGATGGAAGTCGGCCTCTGTAACAGCATGGAGTACGATTAAAGGCTCAGGGTTGAATTGAGTGGATGGGAATAGTCTTGTGGAATTCAATTAGATAGTTGATTGTCTTATTTTCAAGCTGTAACTTATAAGATTCATTAAAGATTTTTTTATGAGCACTAAACTATTAAATTCTACTCAAAATTTTAAACTTTGTATTCGCAAATTTTTCCGAATACTCTTCCAAAGAAAGGGTTTGCTCTGATCATTCGGCAAGTACCTGAACTCTCCAACAATTATGGGTTTTCTTTAGCCGTCCTGTGGACATACTTCAGATCTTATGGTTTTTCAAAATTGTTCCAATAATATTACAATAATTCATCCTTTTCTACTTCCTGCAAAATTTCTGTGTAGTTGGTTCTTCATAAAATCTACCTGTTGTCCGCTTCAAGATCTTACTGTGAAGATTATAAGGACAAGGAGATTGTTTTTGCGTTTGCTGGCCCCATAAGTTTTTAAAACAAATATTACCATTTTTATAATATCACATCAATTCAACCTATATTCATCAATTCAACCTATATTATGACCGAAAATGTTGATTTTCATATTTATTATGTAGTTTTCAGAAAATGCAGAAATCGACCGCTGTTTCAAAGTTTCATCGTGAAAATGGACTGACAATTCGTGAGATCGCAAGCAGAATAGGAAGGAGCAAAACGGTGGTACAAAATTTCGTGCAATTGGGTGAGAAATATGTCACCATCAAGAGAAAAGGGCGTTCAGCATCGGTTTCAAAACGCGGCAAACGTGAAATTAAGCGATTGGCAATCAATCGTAGGCTTTCTCCGGGAGATATCAGGATGTAATCGAATCTTCCAGTGCCTTAACGTCGAGTGCAGCAAATTCTAAGCAGTGATAATAATACCAAATATGGTAAAAGTGTGCCCGTTCCTCGCTTATTGCATAAAAAAGCAAGTTTGTAATTTCCAGAAAACTATCATTTCTTGAAAAAAGATTGGGAAAAATGTGGTGTTCAGCGATGAAAAGAAATTCAATTTAGACGGACGGGATGGATCAACTAACTGTTGGCGAAAAGCCACAAAGGGAATCGAGAAATTTTGGAGGGGGCTCTCTGATGATCTGTGCAGGTTTTATTCTTGCTGAAAAAACACCAGTGTGTTTCATTTCGACCAGAATGAATTCTGAAAAGTATGTGCAGCTCTTAGACGAAGTTTTGTTATGGATGACAACATGATATTTCAGCCAATTTAACACGAAATCGTTTCATGCGAATAGTAACATCTCTGTTCTCGAATGGCCAGCATGTAGCCCAGATCTCAATCCAATCTAACATGAGAGTATGTTTGACACTCTTCTTCAACTCCAAACTGCTATTGTCGAAGAATGGAGCAGTTGGACAATGATGTTCTAAAATCGTACTTCACTTGATGATGATGATGATGATGATGATGAGATACTACCATCTATTCTAGCAAGGTAACTTTCCATAGCAGTGGAATAATCTGAAAAACGATTTGATCAGGATTCTACTGTTGTTTGTGATCTTCAAGCTCCTGTATGAAGGGCCAAAAACGTTTGGCCAAAAACCAAAACGCAGAGTCACTTACGCGAAACCCGCGAATATAGGGAGGAGAATCTCCTTCCAAAAGCAAGTTCACACATACAGCATTAGAGTCGAGCCCTCGATTGACAGAATAAACCCAATAGATGGGGTCGAAGAGCCTGCCCTCGTTCCACGAAATGTTAACAATAGGGAGGAGGCAGTCCCATGCTCCCTATCCAAATCGTTTCACTTGGGTGCCCTGATGGTCCCTCTCCTTTTCCCGTTGTATATTATGTCGATATGATGATATTCAGTATATTTTGTAATGGTCATTTGATTGCTTACCTTGTGTTAGAAAATTTTTCTGAAAGTAAAATTGGTTAGGATTTATACCGTTCTTTATTGCTCTGTGTTGTCTCGATGTTACTGCATTTTGAAGAGTTGACTTTAGGATGACGATATGATATTGCTCGTGGTCATAGGATGAGGAAGAAGAATAGAAAGGAAAAGGGATTAGTGATTGGTAACACGCTATGCGCATGTGAGATTTTCATGGTGATATTCTCACAACGGCCGTTCAGAATGGTTCGACGGATGCATATGAGAGATCATTCCCGTTGAGTTTTGGCTCGTTTACTCAATTCTATCATGTTTGGTTATAGAATACAAGAAACGTTTTACAACGTGCTTCATTTGTGAATAACAGGGCAATGATCCCCCATCGCATCTTCAAGTGATCATTACAAGCTGTCCATTTGGTTCAGGCACTTTTGAACGTTGATGGGGCAGCCGATTGACACATGAAATCTGCCGCGACCGACTCAACAGAACGCGCCCATACCCCTTTCTGAACCGAAGGGCAGGGATGTTCTAAAATCGTACTTCACTTCAATGCCGAAACGGCTGATGGAGATAATTAAAAACAAGGAACAAGCAACGCATTATTAATTATGCAATAAACTACGTTTTTTTTGTTTAAATATGAACTTCTTCCTTTAACTTATTTGCTGTGGAAGAATTTTAATTTATTTTCAATAATTAATTTAGAGTTGGCATCACAAATGAATCAAACCAGTTGAACAGTATTTTATGTATATACTAGAATATTGACCAAAAACATAGGTAACAGAAACTATAAACGCGACGGAAGCCTTTTGAGTCTTGTCCTTATATTTATTTCACTCAGTGTTTTACCATGATGAGATGAAGACAGCTGAAACTTTCTAGTTCAAATAAAACGAGTGGCAAACTTTGAATCAGTGAAGTGGGCTGAAAGCAAGATCATATCTAAGACGGCTATATAAGCGGTATTTGTTCCGTGCATATGCAAGTAATTCGAAGTCCCTGAAGAACTGTCAAAGCTTGTTCAACAACGATGGGTTCTTGGAAAATTCTATGAACCCTTAAAGAAAGCAGTTGCGCTTAAACCAAGCTATTTAGCACTGTATTTGGTGAACATGCCAATGCAACACCCGAGCGTCTGTTCTCCATGTCAGGACGGCTCAAAACAGATACTGTTTCCTATGCCAGTAGCGGTTAAATCACCTTCCATATGCCATCGCCGGACTCTAAACTGTGCACTATGACCCTCCGGAAAACTAAACTAGAGGGTTGGCGTCAGGCCTTGCAAACCTGTCGGAAAACAATCAAGCACAGCAACGTTAACAGCAAAATACGGACCGAACCAATTGGCGAAGACCACAGCGATGAACCAGGAATAGCGATTGGAAACTCTGTACGTGGAACTGCAGATCCCTCAAATTTATTGGAAGCACCCGCCTACTGTTCGATGTACTGAAGGATCGTAAGTTTGGATTCTTAGCGCTGCGGGAGGTATGTTGGAAGGGATCTAAGGTGCGAACGTTGAGAGGTAATTATACCATCTACCAAAGCAGGATACGTGAGCTGAGATCAACTTTAACAATCATTATTAGATACTGCAACATTCATCTGACAACACGGTTTCCATGAATAAAACTTAAACTAAACTAACCAAACGAAGATATTCGAACTCAGCATTCGTTGTCTAAAAACTAAGATTTTTAGATAATACAAAAGTCAAACAAACTGTACACACTGTTAAACGTACAACACATTACACGTAGTGGATCGTTCTGACCATAATCGGTGCGTCTAAAACCTAGCCCAAGGAAATCAGCGCGTCTCAAACGATGGGGACTGACATCAATGTTGAGTTGAGCCAAGGTTAGCACTTTTTGTACAAATAAAACTAGATCCAGTTGTTGTCTCCTGCTTAATGTGTCCATTCCAATAAGCCGACAGCGATTCTGATACGGAGTGAGATCGGCAGGATCACACCATGGCAGAAACCTCAGCGCATAGCGAACAAATCTTGATTGAAGTACAGCGTACACATCGTTAAAAAACAGGGAAAATAACAGCGACCAAGATTGCTTTCCCGAGGAACCGAATTGAGCTCTCCCAACTTTCACAGTCAAGCGATGATCTATCAAGTAGAATTTTAGCCAGTTGACGAAGTTTGGTGCAGCTCCCATCCGTTGTATCTTTGCCAGAAGCAGTGCATGATCAACACGATCGAAAGCAGCCTTCAAATCTGGGTATATAATGTCTATTTGATCCACATCCTCCATATTTCGTATGCAGTATGCAGTAAATTCTGTGAGGTTAGTGACCGTTGACCTCCCGGCAAAAATCCGTGTTGATGCGGGAAATGTGATTCATGACTGCGTGGAATAACGTTTTATTAATTAGAGTTTCCAACAACTTGGAGCCTGTAATCTCGCGATAATTTGATACGTGTCCGCGATCCCCTTTCTTAAAGATAGGAAACAGAAAAGATTCCTTCCATCCATCTGGGAAAGTTGATTGAGCCAAGTGTGAAAGTTGATCGAAAATATTTCTACGCATCAATTTCAATAGAGAACAATGTTGATTTCGGGCCACATACTATTGAAAAATTCATAAATGTTAAGCTTTGCTTTAAAAAGTATACTAACCCTCAGGCCTAGGAGATCATAGAAGACCTCCAAAGGAAAATGGCTGTATAAAATCACAGACATAAAGCGTTGTTAAGAATATGGTACATATGCATACGTATTATTAAATGTTTGGTAATAAACGTCAAATATTGTTGTCTTTCTGGGATCTGAAATGCACTTGAGTTCAGAACTTCAATTTTATAGTAGCCTTTAGAGGTATATAAGATTATGATATGCATCCAAACATGAAGCTATTGGAAGGTCAACAGTCATTATTTGATTATTTTGTATTGTTCTAAGTCATCAAAACTGTCCTTGAGTTCAGAATTTAAGACCTACAGTAGTAACTATAGCTTTTTGGGCTACACAAAGTAACGTTACGTATTCAACCATATTCAGTAAACAATTTAGTACGTAAACAAACATTACGAGATAAACGGGGATGATCGGTGTCATCCAAATTGTCCTTGAGTACAGAACAAAAGATCGAAACTTGTAACAGTAGGTTTTGGAGTATGCAAAGGAACAATACGTATTTAGCAATATTCATTGAATAGGCTAGAAGATAACAGACATTTTGACAATCTTGGGATATTCTAGGTCATCCAAACTGTACTTAAGTTCAAAACATAAGATCTACAGTCGTAACAGTAGCTTTTTGGGACATATAAAGTGACTATATGTATTTAAACATATGCAATGAATCTTTGGGAAGGTCAACAGTCAATATTTTATAACTTTCTGATCCTCTAGACCATCCAAACTGTCCTGGCGTTCAAAACTTAACATTTTTTCAAGTTGTAACAGTAATTTTTAGGCAATTCAAAGTTCCTTGAGATCAGAACACAAGACCTACAGTTGCAATGAAAGCTTTCTGGGCTATGCAAAGCTACGCTGTATATTGAAACATATTCATTGAATATCCTGGAAGACCTACATACATTATGAGATAATCTTCTAGGACAGCCAAACTTTCCTGGAAAGAGGTCATCCCCGCTGACCCAAACAACGCCTTCACAACTCCACGAAACAGGAAGAAATGGGAGCAGAACTTTCTGGCCAAGCCATGTGGAATTCAAGGAAACCACGCAGCAGATGAAGCCGAAGCGCCAGCCACCTGAGGAAATCAGAGCAACTTCGCTGCTCTGGCTCCAGACGACGTACAAGCACTAGCAAAGGTCGAGATTGTTGTAGACTGAATCCGGAAGAAATAAGGACAATTCCAAGAACTCGATCTGGTCACAAACTCACCAAGGAACGCACATACCGATGGGGCTGGGACTACTGGGGAGAAGAAGAAGATTTAAACAATGTGCTTTACATCTGTTCACGATCAAACGTCCAAAAATGCAAACCACTGAAGCAAATACTGGAGGAAAACAATGAAAACCATCTGCAAGAGATGGTTGCATACCATTCATAAAGACTATCTGAGCATTGCAGTTGCTCACCAAGCGAACGAAGAGTTTGGGCAGCTGTGCTCAATGCCGTCTTTAAATAAGCCAAATTTGACAACATTTGTCAAAAGGTGCTAATCCTGGCGCACGGAAATGCGACGATGGAGCGAGGATTTTCAATAAATTAAAAGTGTTTGGTGGTAAACTATACTAAACTAAAAGTTTTTGATACAATATGCACGCAACGCACGTGCGTCATTTTATACTCGGAAACCACGAATGCTTTACTATTTTTCTTCAACGCTTATGCTTCTAGAAACGTGAAAAATTAACGAATTATATAGAGGAACTTTTTTTTCTCGTTTTAAGGACATACACGACCGAATCCCTCTCACTTCGCGATTTGCCGAGCACAAATCTCAAATATTATTAAGACTTCGTGCATGATATTTTCAGCAAATGCTTGCTCCTTTGAAGCATACTTTGGTTAGCAGTTTGAACTCTTTTTGTTTCGGTATAGCTGTGATATTTAGTTCCAAACACTTGAAGTGAAAATTATTCTAACCTAGAATTTATATTGGAAAAGGACTCGGTCGTAAAATAAGAGACCAAAGCAGGTTACGCAATATGCAAGGAGTCCGATTTACGGCTGCTATCTGTCATATTGCCTAGATGAAACAAGTCAGAATTTCAGATTGAACAATTTCCTCACAAACTTTAATTAAATCGTTTCATCCAGTGTCTTAGGGCATCTTCAGCGGTGGTCTATATTTGAAACAACTTTATACTTGATTTGCATTAGCAAAACTTGAATTGAACCAGCTAAAATAGACCAACTGCGCGTTCCCCGCACCGGTGTTGTATTTCTTGTTCTTAAACCCGCATCCTGTCAATCTGTGTACATCAGAGATCAGACATTTTTTTGTTCAGAAATCGAAGATTTTTCACAATGTTTTTTGTCATTTGTTTGATCATATCAATTTTACTGTCAGAAGTGCGTCATTAGCAGACAACGAGGAAATTCGCTCTTTCGTTTGACTTTTGTGAATGCATGCGTTTCATTAAAACGCTAATCCATTATTAAACCGATTGTTTACCTAGAAAACTTCATTACTTTTCATTTCAAAGCAATCGAAATACTATTCAGAATCGGAATTTGCCACCAAATTAGTCATAAAGTCCACAACAGTAAAATTCCGGGAGCTTTCCCATTTCAAACTAGTCAGCATTTTCCGAAAACTAAAAGAACCATTTGTTATTCAGGAATTAAATGAAAAGCAATTCGCAGGTAACGGAAACAACTTGAGATAATGATTAGCACCCGAGGCGAGCAACACCACTTTATGTCCGGCGCCAGCATCACTCGCACCAAACCCGTCCACTTTTCGGTTAAAAAGCTGAAATTCTCGAGTAATTCATGTTAAGGGCCTAAATGCCATTTCTAAACAATGACTTTAAATGTCGATTTCTCTGGAATCTTAAATCACTCTTGTGAAATGAGAGCAGCATCTGTTAGAAGAATGTTAGTTCTACCATATGGAGTAGCTGGATATAGTCGAATTTTTGTGATTCGGGAGAGATCAACGTCATAGTTTACAAATGGCTTTCGAGCCCTAATCATGAATTACTCGAGAATTTTACTCGTTAATTGTTATTATCAAACTGCATGAAGAATAGATCAAAACATATACCAGATTTAAAATGATGCAAAATAGATCCAGTATAAAACAAAATTTACAACACCGGTGCAGCGGTGTTTTTGCGTTTGGTCTCAAAAAATAAATCCCATCCACGATTTGGACCACCGTTGAAGATGCCCTCAGGGCCCGTTATAAAGGTGCACTGAAACCTTACGGATGTTGGCGTACCCCCCCCCCCCCCCTTCTCTCGACGAAAATGTGAGGATTGGGGAGTCAACCAGCCAACAGAGAAAATTTTGCAAAGCCATCCAGAAGACTTAACGCCCAGAAGTTTTGCAATTCTTCTCAATGGTTAGTGACCATCCCAGCGAATAAGGAAAATTTCTAAAAAACCAAGGAATTTCCCATAAGTTAAGGGTTCTTTCCAGCAGTTCAGTCACTTCGCTAAAATTCAGGGTATTTCCCGGAAATTCATCGAATTTTCCATAAATGCGGGGTGCTAAACATGAGTTCTGGGAGTTTCCAAAAAGTTAAGGGTTCCCAGAAATTTACAAAACCTATCAGAATTTTTTGGGTATTTCTCAGATGCTTATAGAACTACCCAAGATGTTCATAGAACTTTCATGAATTTCAGGAAACTTCCCAACAGTTCATTGATTTTTCCAGAAAATTTAAGAAAGTTTAGAGAACTTTCCATAAATTCATGAAGCTTTTCAAAAGTTTGCGGATCTTTCAAGAGGTCCAGAGAACTTCTCCAAACATCATGAAACTTCTCAAAAGTATAGGGCACTTCTCAGAAGTTCAAGGAACTTCTAAGAATTTTATTTCAGTTCAAGGGATTTCCTTGAAGTTCGAAGTACTTCCCAGAAATTCAAAAAACTTTACAGAACTTCAGGAAACGTCCACAAAGATCAGGGAATTTGCCAAAAGATCAGGAAACTTTTCAGATGTTCAGCGAACATTTCAGAAGTTCAGAGAACTTCCCAAAAGCTGAAACGACTTCCCAAAAGCTCAAACAACTTCCCAGATGCTCAGGGCACTTCCCAATAATTCATTCCCAGAAATCCTGGAATCTTCCAAGAATTTCAAAGATCTTTCCCTATGATCGGGGAACTTCTAAGGATTTTTAAGCATTCCCAAAAGCTTAGCAAACATCCCAAGAATATTTCCATAAGTTTGGGGACCTTCATAGAAGTTCAGGAATCTTGCCAGAAGCTCAAGAAACGTTCCAATAGTTCAGGGAACATCAGAACAGATGCTCAGGATACATAAGTTTTAAGAATAACTTATAGTACTTACAACACGATTTTCGTTTCAAATCAAAACGAGAATTACTGTTTTAATGTTTAATAATTTTTTTTCGGAATTTCCGCCGTACCACAATCTTGGAAATTTTAAAAAGGTCTCTTAAAATTTAACAACATCTTTTGCAAATCGATGAAATTTGCAATTTTTTTCAATGTCTCGTAAATTATTACAATATATTTGATTTTCTGGCTCAATCTTGTTCTCAAAGTTCCGGTAATTTCCAGAAAGTTGTTTCTACTCCATGGATGATCAGCAAACTTTTTGGATCCTAGAGGGAGCAAACTTCATGATTATTTTTAAACTTCCAATAAGTTTATTCAACCTCTGACGACCTTAATCAACTTCTGTCAAGTTCATTATATGTCAACCCAATCTTCATAGATATTCCGATGTGGGGGCGAACCCGGCGTATTGGTTAACATCCATACCTCTCACGCCTATTTCACGAGTTCGAATCTCACCCCCGGAGAAGTTACGAAAATGCCCAAAAAGTGATGTTTGACTGACTAGGATGGGAGATGAACCAGCCCGAGGCTGAAAATCTCGATAATCAAGACAAAAAAAAAAAAAAATATTCCGATGTTCTCTATAATTCAGACAATATTTGTTCAAGAGTTCGTTCAGTTTTTAGCAGCTTATATAAGTTCTGACCAATTCATATTATTTGCCGAGAAGTGCATAGGCTAAAAGCTGTAGAATATGCAATTAAATAATATAATATCTAAAAACGATTCCTAAAAAAAATTCGAACTTCCGAGAAATACGAATTGAATCTATCTTCAAGATATCATTGGTTTCTCCCAGAAAGCTAATCAGAACTGCCATTGTAAAATATATCCCCTCTCCAGAAGATAAGCCTGAATATTCTGAGCCTCAGTAAACCTGTTGAAAGTTTCTGGCTTCTTTAAAAGCTATCTATATGAGCTATTTGTGAGTGTTAGAGCATCCTTATTTCAAACTAGTAAGCGTTTTCCGAAAAATTCAGAGGCTGTAAAAAACTAAGAAAACCATTCGTTATTCAAAAACAAAACAAAAAGGCAATTCGCTATCAACGTGAGCAACTTGCGGTAATTATCAGCATCCAAGGCAGGCAACACCACTTTCTGTCTTGCGCCATCATCACCCCCCTCCCCCCTCCACGGCAACTTTTCTTCTCATGAATATACCTCAAAATATACTCAATAAAGTTGAGTTTTTGTTTTGAAGTAGCTCAAATTTAACTCATTAATTGGTATTAAAGACTGTATTCGATGAAATTCGGACACACAAAATAGGTCACCAAAAATTTTCCTTGAGCCCGATTCTTTTCAAACTTTCTGGAAATAAAGTACTACTAAATGGTTAAGTTTTGACATCATTGGTTTATTGAACCTCTTCTCCCAACCCAAATGCCCGCACCTTTGCTTTGACCCCTTTCATCAAATTTTGGGCAATGATAGGATCGACTTGCTTACTTACTTTTAACCACACTTTCTTTAGTTCAAGTTCATTTTCTATCAGTTTTGAAGTTTTAACGAGCTTTGCCTTAATGATTGCCCAACATTTTTCAATTGGGCGAAGTTCCGGAGTGTCTGGAGGGTTGACGTCTTTTGGTACAAAAACTACATTATTATCTTTGTACCATCAGTTATTATCTTTGTACCAACAGTGTCGGGCCATCGTGAGATCTCAAGAAGGGCAGAAGTCGTTTTTGGAGGCATTCGTCCTTGAAGATTTGTCCGTTGACGGTCCCAGAGGTGATGAAGGGCTGACACATTTTGCCACATCCGCAGACGAATTTTTTGGCGAATTTCGACAGTTTCTTCATCCGTACACTCTCCGGAACGGCCAACTTAGAGGTGGCGACGTAGTGTTCCTGTCCTGGCATTTGTTTGGTGTAGGTCTCATAGTCCATCACAATGCAGAACGGTTTTGTGAGCCACTCCCTGTACAGTTATTTTGCACGAGTTTTGGCCACCGAGTTCTGTTTATCGCTTCGGTTTGGTGTCTTCTGGACCTTGTACACATGTAATCCAGAACGTTTCATTGTTTTCTGCACAAAACAAACTGAAACTTTCACCTTTTTCGCAACATCCCTGATCGAAATGTTGGGATAACGCTTAAATTGGTTGAATACCATCCTGGCCTTCTCCGGATTTGATGTGCCACGTTTTTTGCCGCTACCATTTTTCCGCTTGGTTATCTTACGGTCCTTAAACGTTTTGATCACATGAGATACGGTTGAATGTGCGATTCCGAGCTGTTTTCCGATCCATTGATGAGAAGCGTTTGGGTTTTTGAAGTGAGTGCCCAAAATTTGTTGGCGCACTATTTCTTCATTCGAAGCCATCACTGAAATCACTCGACCGATTTTTACGAAACTCATTACACAATTGACACAACACAATTATATACATTCAGTTAACATTTCAATAATTTTTACCCACACGCTAAAAAGTTACGAACAATTGCGTGTGTCCAAATTTCATCGAATACAGTCTTTATCACGTAACGTGTAGTGTTTTGGAACGGTATATTTCTTGTTCCAAATTGCTGCATGAACAGATCAAAACATATACCAGATTTAAAATAATGCAAAATAGATCCGGTATAAAACAACATTAACAACACCGGTGCAACGATGTTTTTGCGTTTGGTCAAATTAAAACTAAATTCAAACCACAATTTGGACCACCGTTGAAGATGCCCTTAGACTGGGGCATTGGAAACGGTTGATCTTTAATCGCCATGTTGGCGAGCTGGGCAGCACTGAGAAGCGTTTCCCAACTCATAATTTTCATTCTCAGTTCAGAGTTAATTCACAATCGACTAGAAAATCAATTTAAAAAGATGATGATGAACCGTCAAACAGCTAAAACAAGCTCGTTACCTACATTTGAGGAGTCCGCCGGCTAGATCAGACAACTGAAGTCTATAAATAACAACACAACCGATTGATTAGCACTATCTAGCCTATTTTCCCTATTTCTAAACAATCCATAACATTTTTCCTCGAACAAACTAGCAATATTAAGTCATATTTTTGCATCCCTTTCAATTCTATTTTTAGCACTCCCATCATCCCGTGCCCGTTATTTCGCACAATCTCGCCAAACGACTCGCACATCGGTCCTGATTGCCAGGGACCTACCTACCTAGGCTCGTCACAGTTCTGGTGAAAGTGAGACAGAGACGAGAAAAAAAATCCGTCACCTTCAACAACCGTCCCGGTTGCTGGTGCCTTACGTAAATTGAAACACCACACACCAAACCCGAAACCAACAGAAGAAGGAAAAAATGCCGATACAGATCGCCAACGAGAGCAACAACAGCGGCGGGGGCGGAGCCGGCAACGAGATCAAAGTGAAAATTGCCTACAGCGGTGAGGTGATGATCACCTACATCGACGAAAGCATCACGTACGAGGGCATCTGCCGGGAGATACGGGAGATTTGTCGCTTCTCGCCGGACCAGGTGAGAATTCCTAGAGCTAGCCGCCACCGTCGTCGTCGTTCGAATCGAAAAGTCACGTGCTTTGGTTTGTTTGCTTGTCATTGCTTGCATTGTAGGTTTTCACCATGAAATGGGTTGACGAGGAGAACGACCCATGCACGATCCAGTCGGACCTGGAGCTGGACGAAGCCATCCGGCTTTATGAGGTCAATCGCGACTCGGAGCTTGTCATACACGGTGAGTACAGGGGAATTTCTAGTCGGGTGGAGACAGTCTGCGAAACAAACGCCATGAATGAATAACCAGAACGGATGGGGACGCTTTTTTTTCTCCAAAACCCCACATGTGGCATTTAGTGTCGACAGTGATGATGGCGAAGAAGATGGCAATGAGTAGTCAAAAAGAGTAGCCTGCCGGTGGGATGTTATCCAATTTGCATACCTCTCCTATCTTTACCGGTTTCCAACGTGCATGGCATGCAGCAAAACCGGAAAGGACAATAAAGGATAAGGCAATCAATTTTTTTGTCACTTCAGAAACATGTTATACAATTTGTTATTCGTTCTACTACAATTTCCATAATCCGTAGATTATCTTCCGGAAGCAAACAAAAGTACTTCCCAAAAAAAAACTCATATGTCATCTCGCCGCCATCGTCCGGCTTGAGTAGGACAAATAAAAAACGAGAAGACCCACTGGGAAAAAAAGGTGCGCCCTCAAAAAACCGAAACCCCTCTATCCCCATTTATATCATCGGATTATCATTTCGTCGCTTATTTATTATTCCTCGGCAAAACTAAAACAATAGCCGACAACCGAGTCCGGACTAAATGCTAGGTGGGAAGACTCTGCGCCATCGTCATTGTCGACATCAGCGATGGGATTACACAACTAACATTCCTAGTGCAACGCCGGTCCACCCGGGTTGACCTTTTTCAGCTGTCATTGGGATTAACAGTTAGTACGTTGCGAGACCCGCTTCATCCCCTCGGGTCTTTTATGTCGACACTAATTCCGAAACTTGTCGGGGCCGGTGCTGGTGAAGATGATATCCTGTTGGTACCTACCTTTCTCTACGGTAGTTTGGATTCGTTCCTCGTTTTGGGTAGCCTGATGTGCATATTGCATAATGGCAGGGGCTTAGGGATCAACAGCAGAGTTCCAGTTTTGCTTCATTATCCGGAAGTATTTAAAAGTTTACAATCTGTTTCTGGGTCTTGTTGTTGTCGTCGTCGGCGTCGTCATCCCCGTTAGCCATGTCGATTTTTTTAGCTGTTTCTGATGTTATTGCATGTGTTGTGTCTGATAAAGGAAAAGTTTCTGTGGTTATGAATAATCTCCTGATGGAATTGTTGGAATGGGCGTAGCTTCCCCAAAAAATCTGACATTTTATTTTAGACTTTGACTGCCTTGACTCAATGATCTATTAGTACTTCAAACTGTCAGTTAAATAAAAATAAATTTAAGTTAATACCATCCGAAGCATCAGTTATTCGCTTGTTCCGTGATAAAATTTGAATGTTTGTTTCAAATTTAACTTAAATAATTTCGAATAAACTATTTTTATTCTTGTATACACAAAAACAGCTGAACTTTGATGAAAACTTAATCTTTCATATAATATTAATATGGGTCCATCAAAAATATTGAACATCGTTTGAGGTTTGAGGTGACTTCTACAGAACATGCACAGGATTTATCACCTTTATATAATTGAATCTATATTTCAAAATATTATAGTAAAATATGGTACAAAGAGGTGCCAATAGGTTTTATATTTTAGTCAGGTTAGAGAACCTACACAGCTTCTTTACAACAATCTTGAAATCTTGTCTTCTAAAATTCCTTTTACTCGTATCAAAGGTTTTATTTTGTTTTGGATAGTTTACTATCAAACAAAATTTCACGCAACACTAAATCTTTTTTTCTAGATATTATTTACTGCGAAATGAATTAGAAGAGCAGATAATCAAACAATGCAGAACAACAAAAATCAACCTCGATATCACAGTGAAGTTTGACAGCTGTGGCCATTTGACCCTATGCTGGTTTTGATGGCAGCCAATAGGTTTTATGAAGGTTCTCAAGCGGTCATAACATCTTTCACTAGAACACTTTCAAAATCTTTACGGTCTTATAAAGGTTTTATTAATTTGTTCTCACTACAGAGTGGGCCACTTTGTACAAATTTTGACTTTCATGATGCACCCCCTCTATGGTGGATAAAACCGTTTTGAATGTAGTTTTATCAAAAAAGCCAAGAGGAGTACTATACGGCTAGAATAAAACTAAAATTGTTACTTGGGTAAAACATTTTGAAGCCTACGATTATAAATGGTACAGCAATAAATTCTATACTTAAACCAATATGATCTAAACATAGCAAAAAAAGCATTTTTTTTTCTAAGGTTTGTCTGATTTCCTCAGAAATGTTTAACAAATGTATGTTGGTAGGTTGGCTTAATCTCATGCTTCATACTGGAGTATTGGAGGCGATGGTTTCTTTTTCGTCATTACTAACTCATTTCGCTTACTTGTGCAGTATATAGAGGCGATGGGTATTATTTGAGCTACTCTCTTTTATGAACTATTGCAAGAGAGAACTGACAATCTAGCTCGTAGTGATAGTATGACAGCGGTTACACTGGTTTTTTAACAACCTTGTCGTAGTACATTTATGTAAAGGCATTGATGTTGGGTGTGATACTAGATCTTGCCGTAAGCCATTGTTACAAATAGAGAAATTAAGGTTTGAAAAGTAGTTTGCACATTGATAATTACACTATTTTGCTAGCATTGCTATCATTACAGCCTGACAAGCTATTATTGTTGTTTCTTTTGAAATATTATTTCAGAAATAACCTGCAATTCCATTTTTAGTTATATGCGGTATTGTAATTGACTGGCTGTTTCATATCCGATCTGTGATTAATATTTTGACTATAGCTTGGAATTCCCACTGCGTCGTGCTTCCATAATAATGTATTATAGTTTTGGACCTAGTGGGAGCGTAGTTGCAATGTTTCCTATACTCAATATGGAATAAAGATAGGTATGGATCGAAACTATAAGACATTTAAGACAAACGATCTACGATCTGTTTGTTTTCGCTCGGGTGTTGTCGTGTTGTACTGTTTTACAAAACGCATGGTCATCGCGGAAAAAAGTTTACGGTAGAGCACTTTCGAGACGAAAACGTGCCCGTGAATACAGTTTACCGGATCCTGGCATCCCTGTGCGTGGAGCGGAAGGCCGATAGCGGCCGCCCGGGGAAGATAATGACGAATAAGAAGAAGGAACAAGCAAGGAAGGAACGGCCGAAAATATCACTGCTCCCATACCTTGATTCACCGAACCGTCGAAATGGAGGGCATCATCTGTTGGAAGAAGACTCGGTCCCCCGAGTACACGAACGAGCAGATAGCGACCGTGATATCGCAGTGCCGGTGGATGACGAAGAACTACCGCGGGACGTCGTTCGTGCTGGATGACGAAAGTTACTTTCCGCTCTCGAAGACCCACATTCCAGGAAATGACAGCTACTATTCCAGCGACAAGTCGACAATACCCTCGAAGGAAAATATAAGTTGAAGCATACATTGGAAAAAAGGTATACTGTACATCGCCATATCGGACAGAGGGATTTCAAAGCCGTGGTTCAAGCCAAGCGGTCTGGCCATCAATCAACAAGTGTACCAGGAGGAGTGTCTTGAGAAAATTCTTCTGCCATTCTTAAAGGAGCATCATGCGGATGGGAAGTACGTCTTCTGGCCGGACAAGGCGTCTTCCCATTACGCCTGGAGTATCTTGAGCAGATCCCGTACGAGTCGAAAGAATGGTACCCGACCAACTTGCCAAAGTGCCGTCCCATTGAAGATGTTTTCGGCTCTCTCAGTGCCCTAGTGTACAAAAATAATTGGCGGGCCAAAGATACGAAGCAGTTGGCCACGAGGATCCGGAATTATATCCGGACGATGGGCCTCAGTGCCGTCCAGCGCTTTTGTTTGAGCATCGTGACTAAGTTGCATCGTACGGCTGACCAGGGCTCCTTCTGAGGTTTGTTTGAAGAATAAACATTATGGTTTTAATAAAAATTACTGTATTCGCTCAATTTTTTTTTGTATGTTTTACTATATGACTGAATAGCTTGGGGGTATCGTGGAATTTTTAGTTATATATTTAATTTTATGACTTAAAGTTTTATAAAGCTATTTAAAAACGATCATTTCATATTTCCTAAATTTTACAACTTTTATGGCTGTTCGATTTGGTATTTTGATTTTTTTTTTATCTATTCGACTTGCAACATACGTTTCAAATCGGGTAATACCAAGGATCTGGGCAAGATATTACAATTATTCAATTTTACAACTTCGGATATCATATTTATTTTGCTGGCACCCTTAAAGTGACAAACATTTACTAGTGTTTTAAACCATAGTGGTTTACATGTTTATTATTTCTACAGATTTATTACTTATATCATGGTCTTCTAATACACAAGAACACAGTGTTCTAACTGCCAACATAGTCCGTCTGTAATATTGTTGAAAGAAAAAAAAAACGAAATTTTGCTCACTTGGATCAAGCTTTTACAACCACGCGGCTCCAGTTTGATACAAAAAAAAATCTATTCAAAACATTCTGATCAAAACAGAAGTTAGTTTAGAGCTCATAGTTCTAAGCATTTTAAAATAAGTCTTCTTAAATTTTGCATTAAAATGTTTTCCAAGTTTTGTTGGGAGAAACTTCTTCGATCTGCTTCTGAAATTTCCCAAAGAAACTATTCACACAGGATTTATTCCTTCTAAGATTACTATGAACCTGTCCAAAATATTTGGGAAAAAAAACAGCTTGGAGGCATTTCCTTCAATGACCATAACCATAAGCAAACATTATTTGAATATTTCTCAAAGTTGTAATGAAACATTGATAATGTTTACTTATGGAAATGCCTTCAAACTGTTTTATCCCTAGTATTTTGGACAGATTTTTTTTTATCCTAAATAACCGATTTCTGTTTTTCAAATCTTTTATGAAAATTTTATTATCAACTCTATTAAATTGGTAATATGTTTTCAGTGATGAATCGGTTTCAGAGAATGAAAGTAACCTAAATATTAAGAAAATAGAAATGGAACAGCGTAGAGCAGTAGGAAAAAGGAAACAGCGAGAAGCAGTAGAAAAAGCTATTGAAGACCAATGAAAACGAAAAGTTGGAGCAAAGGAATTAAAAGAAGGAAGAAATAAAATAAAAGTGTTGATTAAAACAATGCAGAAAAAAAAAGATTTAAGACACAAAAAGAGAAAAACACCTGTTAAGGAAGAAACGAAATGAATGATTAGGAGCAAAAAAAAGTCCTACGAAGCAAGGAACGAGTAGTAAACTAACAAAGACAACATAATATGACCGAGGAATTCGAAGTCGATGACAAAAATTTTGAGTCGAACCTAGTTCTAATATTGATGAATACCGTAAATCAAATAAACACAAACTGAAAACTCAAATGAAGCAGAAGTATATAGTTTCCATTATTGACTATTTTTAGCTGTGAGTTTTTTTTTGCAATGTTATACATTTTCTTGCAAACCGTTTTCGAGTTAAAATTAGACTTGTTATTATTCTCCTTTGGTAAACTCCCCTACTTCTGGTGGAACACTTTTGTATTAGAGTTTTTGGTTTTCATCTGAATCTTTAAAGAATCAGATTCTGGAATGAAACACGACGTGTTCAGTGTTGAAGGTCCGGCATAAACCATTATTTTTGTTGTTATTTCGTATTTATGGGACTTTCAGCCTGAGGCTGGTTCGTCGCGCCAGTGATGCGACTTGGAACGACTCGAACCCATCAACAGATGGGACAAACGGGTTTACTCCCCTCCCGAATGAAAACATGATTAGAGTTTGATACCAGACTGATTAGAGTAAAAAGCAACCATGCTTACCACTACATAACCGGCGCCGTCTAGCATGGCAAGTCTATGGCAAGAAATAGGCGGCGCATGCTAAAAATAAACCCAACAGCGGGAGATAATTTCTCACCCGTGCTAGGCAGTATTAGGAGACGGACAAATCGCTAGAACTAGAAACAAGCAATAGGTAGTATAAGAGCACGATCGGTTGCATAACCTTTTGTCAGTCAAGGGGATTTCCCCCCTTGCCTATCCTGCATAGGGTAGTATGACAAAGGGTTATGTGCCTGATCGTATACTACCGTTCAAATGCCCTCCGCTCGTTTTCAAACTTACATCTATTCAATTTCAAAGCCTCCCGTTCCCTTACGGATCTATCAATACACTTTCTCTTCATGTCTATTTGTTCTAGCAATAAAATTACTGTCCGCTCCTAGCGCTTTGCATGGAGATGATAAATTATCTGCTTCTGGAAAAAACTTCATCATGGCAAGTCTGTTTTTTGAAGATTAGTTATGAAGTTATTTGAGCATAACTCCTTTCATAACAATATTATCGAAATTGAATTTGAGACAAGCACTTATCCTGGATTTTCTTTGCCCTATCGTTGTACAGTGATACAACTTAAATGTTCAGTGTACAGTGATGTACAGTGCTGTAACTGAAGTAACTACTTAGTTCTTCCTAAAAATCGTAAGAGTGGTTTATCGAAAAAGGCCAATATTTTAACTAGATCAGACTTCCCAGTCGACATAAGATCGCATAGGATACCGTATATAAGTACAAACGGAGGCGATGTGCCAAATGTTTGCATGGAGTTAAATGGACGCCTGCTCGTATGTGACCTCTACTTTGTACTCATAAAGACTGTCCACGTTAAATTTCGGACACTTCTTTCAGTGAAACGTTTCACTTATATGACAGCTGAAATTTTACACTTTATTTCGGGAAACAACATGTTTACGTTCTTGTTACATTTACAAAAATGGCGTCGACTCAAGAGGAAGTGCGCAAAGGCACTTTGAACAAACGGCAGCAAAATCCGAATTTATCGGTACTAAAACTACCGAAAAGTTCCGTGTTTGCAAATCATTTGACCAGCGCTTGACTGTGGATCGGAAGGTTGGAGGTTCGAACAAATCGAAGATTATGCTCCCGACAAAAGGACAAGAAGGTTGTAGCCATTATTGAGAAAAATCCCAATCTTTCTGTGCGAATGGTGGCTCGCAAAGATGAGAAGTCAAAATCATACGTACAAAAAGTGAAAGCGGGTAGTGGAATGGCCTGATATAGGCATCATACGACTCTAATATTGCGCGAACTAGGGCGCAATAGAGAGACCTATGTATTAGTCCTATTAGACCTATCATTAGTCACTTTAGATAGGAATCTGAGTTGGCTATTGACTTTTGCAATGATGCCATCCCCTAGCAGCACACTTGTTGCTATACAGTTGATGTTACTACAATGCTACTCAATGAAGTCTCAATCAAGTAGCTATAACCAAATACGGCGGTTTTGTGTTGTTTGGGTCGTAATGGAGTCGAAATGTGAGCCAAGTATCAAGGATAACGCCTAAGTCACGTATGTGATCGACACGAACCAGAGGTAGGCTGCGAATGTTGTAGTTATGACTAATTGGGTTAATTTTTCGATGAAATGGTATTGCATTGCACTTAGGAATACTAATCGTTAACAGGTTTCTAGTGCACCACTCTTCGACTCGGTCAATCAGATGTAAAAAGATCTCCTGAAAGCGTCAATCTGTCAAGCCTTAGAAGAAGTTTCCTATGATCAACTCGCAAGCAAAATGAGGAGAATTGCTTAAGGTTTGTTGAAACTGATCGCCTAACACGGGTTTTAGTTGGTCAGCTGATAAATAATTTCTACAGTTGGAATACAGCACAATATTGATGACACTCTCAAACAGCTTGGAACAAGCACACAATGAAGTAATGCCTCGATAGGTTTCCACATTCTGCTTATTTCCTTTTTTTGTGAACAGGGAACATGACGATTTCCAATTCGGTGCGAATCTGCCTTCTCGCAATAATGAATAGTATTGCCAACGGATGGATCAATACGTTTGAACATCGTTCCAGAACACAGGATGGAATTCCATCTGATGTAGAGTACCTCATTCTCGAGAGGGGCTCCCATACAAATGAAACACAAATTTTTACATAACACGGGAGTTAATCAAGCAAAAGAACCCAAATTTGGAGTTTTTGGAGACAATAAATGTTTCTATGGTAGTTTAAGACCACTCTCTATTCCCGAAGAGGAGTCTCTCATACTAATGAAACAGAAGTTTCTGCATAACTCGAGAACTAATCAGGTAAATAGAACCAAATTTGGCATGTGAAAAATGTTTCTACGGTGGTTTGAGATCCCTCCACCCTTTGAAAAGCAGGGCTTCAATACAAATTTCAACCAAATATGAGAACTATCCCTACTGTTATGATTTTTTTTATGCAGGAGTTTTTGGGGCCGGAGAAAGTTCTTATGATGGTTCGAGACTCCTTCCCCGTATGGAAGAAGGTGCTCTCATACAAATAACACACAAATTTATGCATAACTCAAGAACTAATCAAGCAAACGGAACCAAATTTAGCATGGGTTTTTTTTTGTAGGCAGGAATTATTTCCACGGTGGTTTGAGACTCCTCTTCTCTCTGGAGAAAGGGGCTCTCATACAAATGAAATAGAAAATTTCATGAGAATTGTCCAGGCAACTAAAATACAAATTATGTATTTCTTGGGTAAGCAGCATGTTCTGATAGAAGTTTGAACGCCTCCTTAGTCAAGAATGGAGATTCTTAAGTTAGATTCAGTGCTACATTATGCACAAAAAGTTAATCTAAGGTTACGTTCCAACATGATACGGCGTAGTTCGAAGAAAGATAAATGTTTTATCTATGAAAAGCTATGAAAAAAAGAAAGAAAAACCATGGTAGAAACTGACGATCACATATTATAATATTGGTATTGGCAAAATGTGCAATGACGGAATGTAGGAGTGGTTGTATGTTTTTCAAATGGTCCGTTTAAACAAAACTATACGCAAAATAATTGTTTAATGGGAATACATATGTTTAGACTATCGATTTTCCGTGTTTTAAAGAAGTTTTTTATTCGATTTATTTAATTATATTGTTTATTTAAAAAAATTTAAACATTAAAAATGAGATACATCTTCAAACTATCACTAGCTAGCGCAAACAAATTCCTTTGAATTTCACTAGAGAAAGCTTATCTTACAGACTTTTGCAATGTCGAGTGCTTAATTTCAGTGTGTTAGTTTATTTTTATTTGTTTTAAATTTTTGTTGAAAAAAAGTTTAATTTTCAAATTTTTACAATACCAATCGTTCTACTAATAGTCTCTTTAAAGTGTTTTTATTTTAGGTGAAAGGAAATATTCTTGAATGACAAAGAACATTTATTCAACGCCAATTGTACGTACATTTCTGAACATGATACAATGTTGTCCGAATCCATAAAGTACCAGTACATGTCTGGTAACGCTAGTAGAGCATTAGATCTCAACTCCAGTTAGTTTTGGATAACCTAGAACATTAGTTATATTCATTTTTTGATTTGGTTCAACGAAACGGACAGGAAGATGAATCAAATCCATACACGTATAAACAATCATTTCTGACACTTGAAGGTCTTGAGAAGTTTAATGCAAGGATTTCCTGGATAATCTAGAACATCAGTTAAACTCAACAAAAACCGCCATTTAGTTTGTGCTAACCATTAAGGTTGTGTTCGAGAACTTAGAATCGTGTGCATCAACTATCAACACCACGCATTCTAATCTTCATACAGAGAGGTTTGAACTTTTTTCGAAGATGATTCATAAAGAACGGGGAAAAAATATCAGTCCGTCGAATAGTGTTTTCTAACGGATTCAGTCCGTTAAAAAGTTTTTTTTAAACTAAACCTTGTGAAAAATTTGAATTTGCTCGCGTTTTCTAATGATAGTTTGAAAAAGTGTTTTAGTTTTTTATTTGTTACTTTTCTAGAAGCAATAACGTGAAATGTTAATGTTAAAGTATTAAACAACGCTATGTTTTATAAAATTTTACTGAAAACAATTCAGACTCATTCCACCAAAACGGTCCAGAACTTCGCCCAATAGAGAAGTATTGGGCTCTAGTTAAGCGGAAACTCTTCGAAACTATGAAGAAAGCAAATGGTACCAATGATTTCAATAGAAGATGGCGAATCGTCATGACGGGTGAATCTGAGGATACCTTACGGAACCTGATGGCGGGTGTACCACAGAAAGTTCGAGAATTTTACAGAAAGAAGGATTAATATCTAAATCAACTGTTGCTAATGTTGATATTACTCTATTATTGTGAAGTAACGTAGATAGGCTTTAATTTCAATTAAACAAGGTATCGATTTGTGGTAAACTATCTGTATTTATCTGATTTCTGTCTTGCAATCAATGTCTCTATTTGTAGCACTATTTGATCGCTATGTCCATTATTCATGTCACTAAAGTCACTAATATACCCGCTACCAGCGCTGTAAATGTCATGTACATATAATCGGACCTATCCCTATACTATGAATTACAACGTTTGTACCTTGTAAATTAGAAAAGCTGTTATATAAATATTGGATGTAGGTAGACTTGTATGCAGATCCATAACTGTTATAATTTTTTCGTGAGTTTCCAGCAGATTTTCTGAATAACTAAAATATTTGGTCCATTATAAAGTCAATTCATTGTTTTCAGTTTTCAATTATTTAATCAGCTGGATTTTGCCACACCCAGTAGATTATGACTACTAAAACTTTTGGAGATCTTCAAATTCGATACTCAAAGATCACTGCCCACAAACTCCGCCCGTCTTCAACACAAACTCACATGTTTTACATTCTTCTGCTTAAGGGCAGAAGTATACAATCACATGTAAATTTTCCCCGCATGTCGCTCGTTTGCTTTCGAAACCTAGTTCTCTTATCAGATAGCAGATAGCTAAATATCACTGCCACACCGCTTTCAGATTAGTAGAAAGTCCCGTTATCTTTTATCTGCACAGTTTAATTTTTTTTTTCAACGCACCCAAAGAAGTGCAAGCGTGAACACAGATGTCATTCTCCAGTTACGCTCGGTGAACCCACGGTTTTGAGTCGCAGTAAATTTTCCGGGGCCCATTTTTATTTCTTTAAAGAGTTAATTAAATTTCAAAACTCCGTCGGATTAGTGCAATCTTCGAGTTTCTTGTTCTGTCCTGGCAGCTGCCGTCCGGAGAATATCATTTTGCGAAACGCGACGAAAGGAAAAACCGGCGAAATCCTTAGAACAATTGCACGGATTTCGGTGGCTGCAAGATTCATAAAGAAAAAACTAACCGCCGTCAAGCCTCAGGCAGGAATAAGATAGGAAAAAAAATAAGGAAATTTCTTGGAAAAATAAAAGCCCTCGGTTTTCGGTTTCCGCCGAAAGATCTGAGAAAACAATGGACGAGATAAATTAGTTGGTTTTCCCCTGCGAACAGCAGGGTGGTTGATGGTCAGGATGGTGAAAAATGTATGAAATTAAGTAGAAAAGGAAAATGAGCGAAAGCCAGTGCAGTTTATAGGAATTAAAATAGTGCAATGTAAATGAAGTTGCCTCGGGGTAGTGCGGATTGTTCTGTGGTTTTTCGTTTTTTTTCTCGTTCTTTCCAATGTGATGTGGTTTCCAGTTCTGGTTCAGATGAACACGAAGCTGGAAAAGTAAAAAGTGATACCGGGCGACCATAATGGAGGAAAACTCGTTAGTGCGTATGAAGGACCTATGTAGGTATTTGAAAATTGAAGATGAAGCGTTTTCTGAAATAATTTAAGTTTTACGTAATAGAACAGTTGGCCATGACAAACTGCTGCAAATGTGAATCACCGAATCGGAAAGAAATGTGTCACTTCAAAAAGGTCCTCCAAACTGTTCTGTTGGCAACTTCAAATCGTTCTGTCCAAAGATTATCCCCATCTAGAAATGAAAACTATGCCAGCACCGAAACAAGGCGAAGCCGATATATCATTTCTAATGACGAAATCCGTGGCAGACAGAGTGGCTGCCAAAAATTGGCTTCAACAAATCTTCTTCTCTGCCATCTTCCTCCACATCCACCACCGGTTTCAGCTCCAGCCATCCGACGGGTAATCTCTCGTCGTCGTTCTCGGAGGTGTAGAATCCCACACCTTCATAGTAGCCAACAGCCGACACCGACCGCCGACACCGGTAGTTCCTCCACCCCTAGAGATCCAATCCAATCCCACCGAATCAACGGAGCAAAAGCGAGCATTACCTGTGAGATTACCTCGAAGTAGAGAGCCCGCGAATGATAACGTCGGCGCTTGGAGGCAGGCGAAGCGGAGCATAATTGAAATTATCCCGAAAACGAGAATTTTCCGCCACTGCGTTGGCACTGGTTCAAAATACTACAAAAGATCACTGGACCATGTTTTCCGATAGCGAGGAAAGACAACACCAACCAACAGGAGCAAAAACAACGGAAAGGAAGTGGAGCCAATTATTCTAATCCTATCAGGGCAGACATTGTACGAGTAGGTTATGGCGGAGGATTTGTGACTGGAAGCTACTTACCGGATGATTGGAAGGCAGGGGGCGGGGCTGCATTCGTCTCAGAGAGTCTTAAAACAGCAAGCATTCCGGTGGAGTGGTTGTCATGTTCTTTTGAGTTCCTCTTCTTCGTTTTTTTTTGCTTCTCTGGAAATGGCATTCCTACCTCAACTGGTTCAAAACATTTCTTTTCAGCCAAGAAACCTATAGTAGATGGACTTATCGTAAGTTTTGAGTTGTTTAGGAACATCTCCCGAATCCCGGATTCGCAAATCAGTGGAATTGGAACTAGATCCACCCTTGCCACCCCATCGACAGCTTAGTTACAAATAGATTCAAATGAATAAACATTGCCATTTCGGCGTTCGCTTCAACCCGCTCACCTTTTTGTTAACACAAACGACTAGCGGTGTGGCAAAGTACCTTCCTACCGCACTACCCCCCCCCCCTCGGGGAAGGTGGATGATAGTGGCACTGGCACGGAAATATGGCAAAGCTGATGGGAAATTCGTTTTCTATGCAAATTTTCGCAAGTCGTCTTTTCGCTGACAAGCGGAAAAGTCAATCGGGAGAACCGGGAGCTTTATCAAAATTCAGTGAATTTAGAGGGGATTCTTCTCCGTCTGTGCTTCTTCGAATATGCAGGTGGCAGGTGAAAGGTGAAAAAATGGGAAGATGCTTCCTCTGCTGCACCGAGGGATGGATGTATTTCGCATTTCCTCTTTTCCTTTTTTTCGAGCTGTGAAACGATAAAGCTCTTCCGGGAATGGATTTGAATTTGGAATCTGTTCTCGGTTGCGTTGACTGACTGGTGGTTTCGGGAGGAGGTGGAATCTATCAGGGGAGTGTATTATCATGCCGATTCCAACATGTGCTAGTGGGATTGAATTTTGTTTTATTCAAATCGAGGAAACCGATTATGGAGCTATTGTTGTCGGTGGGTATTGGATATGTATCAATGTTTGCACGAGTTTGATCACTCTTGAGCGCAACCCTTTTCTTGTGACATTCATGGTTTTTAGGTCTTCCAAAAATCTGCTGGATCTTGCAGAATCATTCAAATGTTTTGTATTTTGAAATTTGCTTGATTTTTTAGCTTACTTACTGACTTATGCTGGTCCAACGTCCTGTTAGAACCTCACCTGCGTCACGATATTTCTCCATAAAACTCGGTTGAGGGCTGCTTGTTTCCAGTTCCTCAAATATCCCGCACTTCCAAGGTCTTGCTCCACTTGGTTAAACCACCTGGCTCGCTGCGCTCCTCTGCGTCTTGTACCCGTCGGATTAGAGGAAAACACCATTTTTTCGGTGTTGTTGTCCAACATTCTTACAACAGTTCCGCCCATTGTACCCTTCCAGCTTTAGCGACTTTCTGGAAACTTTGTTCGCCATAGAGCTGCGCCAGCTCGTGGTTCATCCTTCTCCTTCATACACCGATTTCACATACATTACCAATAGCATTGACGTTTGTACACCTCGTGGATGGAGCTACGATGGGGAATAATTCGTTGAAGACATTGCATGTCACCATGAAACGGAACCGCAGTTACTGATTCGTTTATTCACGCAATAACCTCCACGAAGACACTCCTCGATCGCTCACCTGGCCACGTCCATGCATCCGTTGGGGATAGGGAGGATTTGGCATCTACCTTAAGAAGACACGGGGAACCCACGCAGTCTTCAGTAGATATCAAAGGAAAAAGAGAAATAAATAGTCGGAGAGAACAGTTAAACAGAATGCTCTGTTTGGTGTACAGAACAAACCAATATTTAAAAATCATGGTTGGGAGCACCTAGTCTCAGAAGGTTAAGTGATGCTCCATTTATCTCCAAACAGTTGGGACTCAAGCCTTAACTTTAGTCCTAGCCTCATATGACATATGGTTATAGCGCCATGATTCGCTCTCTGAAAAGAAAAAAATGCCAGAAAATATAAGAACGTAAGGTGAAAGAAAACGTATCAAATTTCTTGAATTGCAGCAACAACATGGTGTGACTGTAATATTTAACTTTACTTTCTATCATCATCATAATAATCAGCACAAACATATCGTTAACCAATCCATATTTATTCCTGTAGCAAGTCTAGAACAAAAAAAACGTTCAAACCCCCTGTGCTGGCTTATAAATTCTGAGCAGTTCGTCTAACAAGACTCATTTAATTAATAAATAATAGGTTAAAGTTCAACAGTAAATATTTCATCAAATCTAAGTATAGAACAATCTTGAATGTATTAAAACGATTGAGCTTAGATTCCGTACAACAAAAGAGAGATTGATTCAATAATGTTTCACTGTGTTTTTATAATTTATAGAGGTAGCGCAATAAATCGCCCTCTAAAAAGGCACAACATATACTGGAAAGACCCTGTCAATGTGTTACAAGCCTACACATTAGTCTATATGCAATGCTTCCCCAACTATTCTCGAATCCTTTCCTCAGCGAAAAAAAATAATTAAGAGGCAATATGGAAGGAACTCACCGTATTGATTAGCAAGGCAGTTAATTATCACGTCTAGAGCCCCAATCCAGAAGTCCGCCCTTCAAGCGTTTTGTACATGGTACACTTTGTACGGGGGTGAAGTTTACCAGACCTCAAGGTCTTGTGGAGTCCATAGTAGCGTCTCTGAATTTCTCTGCTGCAGTTGTTATCCGATTTTACCAATGATTCGAGGTACAGAAACTCATCCACCACCTAGAACTCATCTCCGTCGATTGTCACAGTTCTGTCTATGCGAGCTCTATCACGCTCGGTTCCTCCAACCAACAGATACTTAGTCCTCGACGCATACACTTTCAATCCAAACTTTTCCGCTTCAGGTTGCGATACTGATCAGCGATACCACCTGGGCCACGTTCTGGCGACAATGTCCACGTCGTCGGCTCAAAAGTAGATGAACTGGCCGGATTTATTGAAAATCGTATCCCGCATGTTAAAGTCCGCACGTTTCAAAAGATTTACGTCTTTTCGCAACGAAAAGATTTGGTTAGTTGTCGATCGACCGTTCACCAAACCGGCTTGATAACTTCCCACAAATCTGCTGGCTAGCGGCGATAGATGACGGAAGACAATCTGGGACAGTACTTCGTAGGCCGCGTTGTGAATAGTGATCATACATTCTAACTTGTTACCCTTTTTGTATATTGGGCATATAACTCCCTCTTTCCACTCCTCCGGTAGCTGTTTTGTATTCCAGATCCTAGCTACCAGTCGATGCAAACAAGTCGCCAGCTTATCCGGGCCCATTTTTATAAATTCCGCTCCGATGCCATCCTTTCCAGCTGCCTTGTTATTCCTAAGCTGTTTGATAGCATCCTTAACTTCATTTATCGTGGGAGTTGGCACGTCACCCTCGTAAGCCATACCGATGAAGCCATTGCTCCTGCTGTCTTGGTATTCCGCCTGTGCGCCATTCTTAGTGTTCATCGTAGTGTTGCTTCCACCTTCCAATCACCTCACGTTCATCCTTCAAGATGCCTCCATCTTTATCCCGACACATTTCGGTTCGTGGCACGAAGCATTTACGGGATGCGTTGAGCTTCTTGTAGAAACTTCAACACTTCGGTCACGCTTCTGTATGGACCTTCCATTAATTACGTCACGCAAGAATCGTACGTTTTATCAACTCCCCTCCCCCTACTGCGTGACGTATTTTGTATGGACCTTCCAATCCTGGCAAGAGATGGTTTACTGTCTTCGCTTCAAGTCCGTATCGCTCCACATTCGTGACGAGTTGCTTGCTGCCGCACTGCATTCTTCTCATCCAGACCTGTTTGACACTCATCGTCGAACCAATCGTTTCGTCGATTTCTTTCCACAAACCCTATGGCGCCTTCCACTGCATTGTTGATGGCTGATTTGATGGTACTCCAGCAGTCCTCAAGAGGGGCTTCAATTAGCGCTCCCTTTTCCGGCAACGCTGCTTCAAGGCATTGCGCGTAATTAGTTGCCACTTCGGGTAGCTTCAATCGCTCCAGATTATACAGTGGCGAGCGCCGGTATCGAATTTTGTTCAGAACGGAAAGTCTGTGGCACACTTTGACCATTACCAGATAGTGGTCTGAGTCGATGTTGGCGCCGCGATAGGTCCTGACGTCGATAATATCCGAGAAGTGTCTTCCATTGGTTGTGGTGATCTCCAAGTGTACCGATATGGGAGGCTATGCTGGAAGTAGGTACTACTTATGGCCATGTTCTTGGTGGCGATGGAATCGATGAGTCTGAGGCCGTTTTCGTTCGTAAGCTGGTGGGTGCTGAACTTTCCTATAAACGGTCTGAATTCCTCCTCCTGGCCAACCTGAGCATTGTGATCTCCGAAGACGATTTTGACGTCGTGGTTTGGGCAGCTGTTGTATTCCCGTTCAAGCTGCGCGTAAAAAGCGTCCTTGCCGTCATCGTCACTTCCTAGGTGAGGGCTATTATTGTATTGCTGCAACTCTGTATCGGAGGCCAGGACGCCAGCTGCCATCAAGCTGGCGAGGGAGAGGGTTCTTCGAAAAATGAACCGCTTGATCCGGAAGATCGCCACTGACCTGGATGTGTCGATCGGGACTGCCCACACCATCATGACGATGGACCTGGGATACAAACCATACTAGAAACGCATGGGTCACGGGGTAACGGAGACTACAACGAAGAAGAGACTGCACAGAGCCAAACTGATAAATTCGTGGCACGCAGGTCAGCAGTTCGTTCGTTTTCTGATGACAAACTCTTTGTCTTGCAACAACCGCATAATGTCCAAAATTATCAGCTGTGGGCGACGTTGGCCTGCATTCCCCCGTCCCACATAAACATACCGCAGTACCAGAGCTCAGCGTCGATGATGGCTTATCTAAGTGTGGGAAGCTTCCACTGGTGTTTATCAAGAAAAAGCAGAAAGTCAACGCCACGTACTATAAGACCGAGGTTCTGGAGAAGGTTGTGGACCCGGCACTTCGGGACCCCTACGGGAAGGATCATTACGCCTTTCAACAGGACGGCGCATCGGCCCACACGGCGAATATCGTCCAAAAGCGTGAGGTCGGGAAACTTTGACTGATTTTCTCGATAAGACTTTGTGGCCTCCCAGGTCCTCGAACCTTAATTCCCTGGACTTTTCTGTATGCGGAGCGAACATGTGAGCGCTATGGACCAATTGAGGAAGCTCATTTCCAAAATTTGGGACGAGATACCGATGGATCAGGTGCGTGCCGCATGCGATTCCTTTGAGGAACGTGTCAAGCTCGGAAAAAAAGAGGCCCGCCGTAGTGGTTAACATCCATACCCCTCACGCCAAAGTCACGAATTCGAATCTCACCCCAGACAAGTTAGGAAAATCCATAGTATATTTTGGAATCCATAGTCTTGTTTGACACGAAAACCTGGGTTTTTTGTCCAAAGAACTTCCGACAGCCCTAATCGTTTTCAGCACGTTTAAATGCAGCTTCTGATCGTTAGATCCACTACGACGGTTGCTATGTTCGATAGTATGCCGCTCACGGGAATGTTTGAGAACGCTGCACACGGTCGATTTCGACAATTTCGTGTGCAACTGGTGCACTGCACGACCTTTCCCAAGACGAGTGGTGATATTTAATGCCAAAGCTATTAGGAACGAACTGTTTATTGCATTCAACTTTATTTGTAGAGATTTTGGTTTACAATGGAATAGATTCAGGTAAAAATTGTCTGCAAAAATTAAAGAATGATGCCTAAGGTGAAACTTGAGGGAGTCCTTTTTCCATATGATTTAAAGGTTAAGTTAATTATCACTTCACGATTTTTGAGATTTAAAATCACAAACAACGCTAAAATTGCTAACCATTGGATGCTCTAGTGGAGCGAACGGTTCTTGAAAGTTTCACGCCTGAAGTCCTAATGGTATTTGAAGTATGTGTTCAGAAAACTTCGAAGTTATAGGGACTAGATCTCGTATGTCCTTAAGGAATAGCTTTTAAAATATCGGAGAGCTTTCCAGCGAATACCAACGAGGATTTTGGTGAATCTCTGGAAAAATTTTAGCGCAAATCCTAGACAGTCCTGGAGACATTTTTTAAAGCCTTTATGGAGCAAATTTAGGACACTTACGGATCGTCGAGAGTCCTGCAGAATATCGGAAAAGATTCTGGCAGATCCCAAAGGCGGAATTTACGCGAATTCCTGAGAAAATTTAACCAATTCTCGAATAGAATTACTGTAAACTTCAGAAAGTATTTCGCAAATTAGTAAGAATCTCAGATTTAGGAAATCTTGGTGCAAAACTCGATAGACTCTAAAAATTGTTCTGGTAACTCTCGCAGAGGATTTTTGATGAAGAGACTGAGAAATCTTGGAAAGTCGAGTAGAATTCTGAAGAACCAAGAGCATTCTGAAAAATGTATAACAAATCTCAGTGAAGATTCCAAGATGATTCGAAAATTCTCTTGAAAAAATAGTGGGAATCTCAGATTTTGGAAATATTGGTGAGAAATTCGATAAATTCTGAAAATTGTTCTGGCAATTCTTATTTTTATAAAGAACATTGTCAAAGACATTATACAATTTTCTTTAGCCATCAATTCCATGTATACATAGGCCGTTTTGGAAACATAGTCGTGATCCAAAAGGAGGAACTACTACAGCAAAGGGGCATCTTTTAAAGATAGGAAGAAGCCTGCCAAGTTTCAGCTAAGTTGCAAGTAGTTGATTATGATCAATTCCTGAAATTTTATTCAACATGATTGAGAAATTTTAGGATCAAACCCGGGTTAATATGATTCATTCGTATTCAGCATTCGTAAAGGGTGATACGGTCAAAATTTGGTCAAGGGAAAACGCGTGTAAATCGGTGAAATCGTTTATTTAAAAAATCAAATTAAATTTCTTTTTCAAGTTCAATTAGTATAAAATTCAGGAAAAATATTCAGTTAGGCTTCCGCTTTTCCAAATCCGAATTGCCGGGCCTTACGCTTGACCCCTGCCATCAGATTTTGTACAGCCACCTTGTCCACCTTCTTCGCCGCAGTTTTCCTTAGCAGTTTTTTGGTCTTCTTTAGGTTCCGCTTGACAATAGCCCAGTATTTCTCAATTGGGCGGAGCTCTGGCGTGTTGGGAGGGTTCTTGTCCTTGGGAACCACCTGCACGTTGTTGGCGGCGTACCACTCCATGGCCTTTTTACCGTAATGGCAAGATGCCAAATCCGGCCAAAACAGTACGGAACAACCGTGTTTCTTCAGGAAAGGCAGCAGACGTTTATTCAAACACTCTTTCACGTACATTTCTTTGGTTGATAGTCCCGGAAGCTATGAAAATGCTGCTTTTCAAGCCACAGGTACAGATGGTCTTGCCAAACCAGATATTTCTTTGCGAAATTTGACAGTTTCGTGTGCTTGAAAATATCTGCTACCTTTCCCTTCCTTTGCCGTATAAAACTCCTGTCCCGGAAGCTGCTTGTAGTCGGCTTTGACGTAGGTTTCGTCGTCCATTACCACGCAGTCAAACTTCGTCAGCATCGTCGTACAGCCTCCGGGATCGCGCTTTGGCCGTCGTATTTTGTTTATCATCGCGATTTGGAGTCACTACTTTCTTGTAAGTCGATAGTCCGGCTCGTTTTTTGGCTCGATGCACGGTTGTAGACGATACACCCAGCTTATTTGCGGCATCTCGGAGAGATAGGTTAGGGTTTCGCTTGAAACTACCGGCAACTCTCTTTGTCGTCTCAGCGGCTTCCGGTTTTCGATTTCCCCCGATCCAGACTTCCTGGCTGTCGACAAACGTTCCCAAACACTTTAATTACATTTGTAACGGTTGATTTGGCAACATTTAGCGATTTTGCCAACTTTGCGTGCGAGTAGCTCGGATTTTCGCGATGCGCGAGCAAAATTTTGATACGCTGCTCTTCTTGCTTGGACGGCATTTTGACAACTGAAGAGTGAATTCCAAAATCAAAATAGGAGCAACATTCTACACACACACACCTTCAAAATGAGGGGTGTTCAGGTTTTTTAAATGCAAAATTGAAAGAAATACGTCAAGTTGATATTGACCAAATTTTGACCGTATCGCCCTTTATTTTATAGACCGTCCCAGAAAAAAAGGGCACATCTTTAGTCCGTTAAAAAAACTTGTGTATTTTTATTTACGTCAACTTTTATTCTTACATATTTCTCAACATTGTTCATCACCATCACCAGTTCATGAAAGATTTTTGATGACTTTTTCATGCAGAAGCAAGTTTTCGAACTTTTCCTCTAACGTTCTTCATAAGGTTCTGCACAGATTGATTAGCAACGATTTTAAACGCTCTTGTCTAATCTCTTTTGAACTTTTCCACTATGTCTGCTGGCTGAACATGTTAACGAAAATACCTCTTGACCAGAGCCCAAAACCGTTCGATGGGACGAACTTCAGGGCAATTTGGGGGATTCCTGTGTTCTGGTACAATTATTACGTTTTCCAATTTGTACGAGTCCATAGTCAACTTAGCGTAACGACACGAGGGGAGGTCGGACCAGAATATTAAAGGATTGTCATGTTGACGAATCAGTGGCAAAACGGATTTCCTCAAACATTAATTGATTTACTTACTTACTTCAATCTGCATTCATTGCTCCATTCACGATGTACGTACGCTTCGTAAATTTACCGCAAAAGCAAATTGTCTGCCAGATCATCTTCTTTTTGCCACACGAATCGTGTAATATTGCAATCCCGGCAATGCTTTATAGCCTAACTTCGAAAACGTTTCTTCGTCCATCATGATGCACTACTCATTTTTGGCGAAAACTGTGCCATACAGTTTCAGCGATGTGGTTTCACACTGGCTGTTTGTATAGGACTTCTTTTCGGCTGCTTCTGCTCCTTGTACGTCTTCAGCTTCGACTTCTTTTGGCTTGTTGAACGTTGGACTTCTGTTCGATTTTGCTGTCCAATTTGAGGTTCGACGTTCCTTTTTTCCCATCCACTTCGTGGCAGGTTCTCAAAGTAATAAAGCCTGTCCACGCCAAATTTCGGACACCAAAATAATAGCAGCAAAAAAAATTGTCCATTGGTCGGGAAGCATACGTTTCGATTTGTTCCACTTCAAACCTTCCGATCTGGTCAAATGATGTGCTGTCGTTCGCACAAAATGCGTTTGCGCACTTCCACTTGATTCGACGCCATCTTACTGAATGTAACAAGAACGTAAACATGTCATACTACAAAATAAAGTGGAGAGTTTCAGCTGTAATATAAGTAAAATGCCTCAGCGATCCGTGAAATAATGCAAAGTCTACCCTGAAAGAAAAGTGTCCGAAATTTAACGTGAATAGGCTTTGTTCCTCCCCGCTCTTACGGATCGCAATACACCAGTGTCGCCAACGTTTTTAGTGATAATCCTGGAACAGTTCTTTCCTATTTGCGTGAAACTTTGCTGTGAGCTGTGTTCGGTTTGACGTTTCAGTTTATACAATGAGATGGAACTGACAGACTACCAGATTAAACATGTTTTTTTTCTTCAAATGACAGCGTTTGAAAAGTGTGCCATTATTTTTTGGGACAGTCTTTAAGCAGTTTTCTTAGTTGGTGCGATTTCGGTGTTGTTTTAAATTGTTAACATATACACTTAATTCCAAACTAGTGCGGCACCCGAGTGCCTCTCGCACCGTCAGTGAATTTTCTGGACGAAACAACTTCAAAGTCATGTTAATATAGAACAAAATAATCCTTGCAGTGATTCAATCATATTTACAAGTCCATTTTTATTCACTATAGCTTCTATGCTTCATTGATATGACAATGGCGTTATCGCTAGTTTTAGTTAAATGAAAAAAGTGTTCAACTAACACTAAAATTCATACGAGTTTCACCTCCGTTGATACACATCACTTTTGCCTGATAAATTTTATATGCATTCATTTTGCTCTCTTATCTCGTCTTTCACATAAATGAGGTCTCCTCGCCCTCCGTAGACGCCGATGTTCCAGCATGATGGCAAAAGTAAAAATGGAACAGCGCATACTACCCACCGCTTACTACAAGGTTTGCCTCAACGAAAGACGACGGCTTCGTAGATTGAATTCAAATGACTCCATCAACCACCGGTGTGTAGGATGAACCTCCTCCGTCCAGCTCAAGGTCTGTTCCCATCAGGTCTAAGATGTCCCTTCGAATTTCCTTTCGCCCACACGCCCGCCCACACATTCAACAACCGGAGCAGTTCTCGAGTCTCATGGGGAAATGAATAACCGAAAAGCAAAAGTGACCCTATGCATACCTACCAACCAACTACTAAATAAATTATTCATTTGGCAATTTTTCCTCCCGGATTGACTTCACTACACTCGAACTCGGAGAGTTACTTTCTGCCTCTTCCGTTGCCGATGGGCTGGATATAGTTTTCCATGACGGAAGGCTGATGGTGCATTATCCTCGTTTCGACAAATTAACTTTACCCTTCTTCGCTTTCCATCTCGAGTCGAGGGTAGTTATTCTCGATGTTGAAATAACAGCTGAGAACGGATGCCGGAGGAGGAATACTTCCGACTTGAAATGTCGTCACTGTCGACGAACGATACTCAGAGCCGGTCCCATCCATCTGGTCCTTCTGGCGGGTGGCAAAAGGCGTCGGAGTACGAACAACAGTACGAAAGTTTATCTTGTCAACCGGTGTACTTAATTCAAAAGAGGATTGTTTCGGGTTCGCTTCCCAACCAATCATCCGACCATCTTACGGCGAACAACTGGCTAGGATAGGATAGGAAAGACAAGAAGTCACTACAGTGTTATTACGTTAGTTTAGTCAAGTAATGGCAACCGTAGGCAGGTGTACCCGAAACCGATGGCAACTGGTGAGCATTGTTCGGCTTAGCCTTCGAGCAGACGATGTCAAGAGCCGTTCCTTTCGCCGGGGCTCCCTCTAAAGTGGTCCCTTGTTGGGACTTGTGCGTGCGAAAGCCACTTTACTGTCTGTGTAAGAAGTGGAAGGTGTCAGTTGATGGAACATTGATCGATATTCTAGGGAGCGAGATGGACGGGTTTGGAAAGCACAAAATTGGATGGTTCACAATTATTAGTTTGGTTACATGAATTTGCGCGTGATGGTGTGTTTATGCAATACTCTAGAAACAGCTCAGCAAGGCAACATTTGTGCGTCTGGTGGGTTAAAATGCAGCTGAAAACCAAGGCTACTATGAGATACATCAGGCAAGTAGTGTTGCGTTAAAAGCTGTGGATCATTTATATTCGCAAGTTATTGGCCTAGAAATCGATTAAATTAACAGTTTAACAGAACATTTTTTTTATAACTGATATCAAACATATGATATAATCAAAAATTGTTTGGGTTTCCCATAGTAATTTCCAGATAAACTGCTCTAATTTTGGGTGCAGCTGAATCGATATTTTGAAGACTGCTAATATTCGAAATGGATCAGAAATTCTTTTTTTTTTTCAATTTTTGTGCTCAGGAAATAATTTTTCCTAGCGCCCCTTCGGGAGTTTTGCTTGAGAGCGATCTTCGTTTTTCTCTAGTTGTACCATCAGAACTGCTCTTTTATTCAGTTTGTTTCCGAAATATGCCTAACATGTTAATATGCACGAATTTTGAGGAATACATAATTTGAAGAGTTAGCTACACAAAGTTCAAAAGGGATCTAAAGGGTGTACAGAATCAAATTGCATCATTTTCTGTAAATGACTGTAACTTTTTACCCATTAAGTATTTTCTACCGAAATTTTGGCTGCAATTAGTTCAACGTGTATTGTTTACACTGTACATTAGTAGTTGCATAAATGAAGTTGGAAGAACAGCAGTGACGTAAACAAATTTGGCGCTCGTGCCTCGAAAATTCGGATCTCTCTCATCATCTCAAAAAATCGTGCAAATTGCGAAACGTGCCAAGTCCAAAAGGCGCCAAATCGCGATGAACTGCTTTATCCGGTTGGGAAATCATGTAGCTCTACACGCAGCGTTGACCAAACCGCATTGTTTCGTTATGGATGACGAGACTCATATAAATGCAGAATTCCGGAAACCTCCGGGGCTCCTGTTCTTTACTGCTCAGTTTAATTTCGATGTTCCTAAGATCGGTAAAAAGCAGAAGATGTCAAAGTTTGCCAAAAAATGCATGATTTGGCATTCAACTTGCTTGTGTGGAAAGCGTTTTTCTTGATAACCATTCGTGGAAGGAATTTAAGGAGTTTGAACATGTCTGGGTTAAAGCGCAAATAGCTGGTGAAATTCATGTGTTTGTATCTGTGTATTTCCCACCTGATCATGCTAACAAAAACTCATACGAAGCATTTTTTCTAAATGCTGAAGAAATCCTCTCAGACCTACCGGACTTCATTTTTGATGTTGAAAATGAAGGTATTCTTCTTCCAGTCGTTGGGGACAATGTGACATTACAGTTAATTTTTGACAAAATTGCCAGCCTTGGTTTGAATCAAATTAATCATGTGAAAAATCAGCAAAACTGTTATTTAGATTTTTTGCTGACAAACATTCATGAGGATTTTTGTGTTAATGAATGCCTGATGCCCTTATGGAAAAACGAACAATTTCATACTGCAATTGAATATTCTTTATTTGTTCATTACAATCCACGGCCCAACGACTATGATTATGAGGAAATCTTTGAATACAACAAAGCTAATTACGAGAACATAAAAATTAAGCTAAATTCAATCAACTGGCAATCAATCATACGAAATGAAGTACACATCGAAAGCGCTGTTGATGTCTTCTGCAGTTTTTTATTTGAAATCTATATATATATATAAAAATGAAATGCTGTTCGTTCGTGACAGCATAACTCACGAACGACACGATGGAATTACTTGATTTCTTTTTCATTTGATTTGTCTTGAATCCCAACAGGTTTTTGAAATAAAAAATGTACGAAATTTTTTCGGGAAAGTAAAAAAATCATTTAAATTAAATTTTCACTTTGTATGGAAATATCATAATAGAAAACAACAAGACCATCCATCGAGTTGGAAGGAGAAACCGTTGGAAAATTTTATAATGGCGTCTTAATTAACAAAAAAAAGGACGAGAGAGGAGCGAATCTCTCATTGTTATTTAGGACTTTTGAAAAATTATGCGAAAAACGATAATGCACTGGAGTCGTTTATTGTGCGAGTTTTTTTACGTGGTGTTCTGAATTCACGCGAAGAGATACCGTTCACTTAGATTTTGTCATTAACGCGTTTAAATAATCCCTTTTGTTGCTTTTAACGAGGTTTTCGTAAATTACGGGTTTGTACGTGATTTCTAGGAGTTACTCAGTTGTTTTTAAGGATATTTTTTTCAGCGCACTCATTCCTGCGTAAAAGCAACCTCACCTAAGTAACATTGCCAAAACCATCCAGCTTTACTAAGTTTTACTAAAGTTTTATGAAAGCCCCTGAAATCAATTCGGTTTTATTATGGCAGCAAGAGATGCCAATAGGTTTCAATTTTAGTCAGGTTTATAAGAACCTACACAGCTTCTTTACAACAATCTGAAAACCTTGACTTCTGAAATTCTTTTTATCTCTATCAAAGTTTTTAATTTGACTTTGTAAAATCATAAAATGCTATTTTGAAATACCGTTTTAGGACTCATTCATATTATTTTATAATGGTCAAAAGCATTTTAAAACCATTTTGCTTCCAGTAAACGGCTAATTGGCATTTTGAAAAGCTACCAAGCGACCAGATAGTTTTATAGTAACCATTGCTAAGATAAATTGGATTATTGGCAAAACTGTGATTTCTTGCAATCGCCATATTGGAATGAATGAAATAATTGAAATGTGGAAAAATAAATACACTAAATTTTAAATGTCATACAATTGAACTGTAGATCTGAGGCAAATTTCGGTATTCGTTCAGATAACCTTATTGAATTCCATCAATTTTCAGAAGTTTCTTGATTAATTTATCGAATATATTTCTTTCAATTTTGTTTTTGTTGTTGTAAACTCGCATAATTTCCGATGCGCATTAATTTTCAGCTCTTATTATGCCAATATTCACCATACAATTAAATGCGCATATGATTTGGAGCATGATATGCTAAACAAAAAAACTCAATGTGTTTTATATATTTTGCTTTCAAACATAATTTCCCGCAACACTTGAGCTTTTTTCTTAGCCATTATTTACTGTTGAATGAATCAGAAGAGCAGAGAATCGAACAAAGCAGAACAACAAAAACCAACCACGACACCACCGTGAAGTTTGACAGCTGTGGCCAGTCGGCATTATCTTTCATAATATCATCTTTCACTAGAACATTTTCAAAATCTTTATGGTCTTGGAAAGGTTTTATTAATTTGTTTTCACAACCGTCTAAGGAGTGGGCCACTTTGTACACATTTCAGCTTTAAAGATGCATAGAGGAGGTGTTGGTGGACAAAACAGTTTTGAATGTAGTTTCATCAACAAAGCCGGGAGGAGTGCTATACGGCTGGAATAGAAGTGAAATTCTAGGGTTTTTTTTCATTAGGGCGAATCTACAATTGAGAGATTCTCTCCGGGCTCGCTCTTTTTCATACCGTCAATTTGTCAATGACATTTCTTACATTCTTAAGCAGGTCAAAATTCTCATCTATGCAGACGACATGAAAATATTTATGGAAATTAAGAATGACCAAGATAATGTAACTTATATAAACGAAATATTATTATTTGATATATGGTGCAAAAAAAGCTTACTAGAAATAAACGTTAAGAAATGTAATTTAATTACTCTCAGTAGAAAACGATATACACCACAAATTACTGTTTCTTTAGGAACTGAAATTGTAGAAAAATGCGAGAGAGTCAGAGACTTAGGTGTTATTGTAGATTCTAAGCTTAATTTTATCGACCATTACAACACAATTATCCATAAAGCAACCAATATGCTAGGTTTTATTAAACGCTTTGGTCAAAACTTTCATGACCCATATACGATCAAAACATTGTACGTTGCATATGTCAGGTCTATTCTAGAGTATTGTAGCGTCATATGGTCTCCTTTTATGAAAACACATGAAGAACGATTAGAATCAGTCCAAAAACAATTTCTTTTGTATGCTCTCCGTAAATTAGGCTGGACAACATTTCCACTTCTGTCTTATGAAGCACGGTGTATGCTTATTGACATTCAAACTCTAAAAGAACGAAGGGAATTTGCCATGATCTCTTTTGTAAATGATATTGTATCACATCGCATTTCCTCCCCTAACTTACTATGTAGTCTAAATTTCTACACCCCCTCGCGGCATTTGAGGAATCGGAACTTATTTGCGTTAAATATCAATCGGACAAACTATGCGAAATTCGGACCAATTAACCGAATGATGTCTCTGTATAATCTGCATTGTGAATCAATTGACCTAACAATGTCACGTAGTAACCTAAGACAGTATTTTGTTTCTAGACGATCTTTAAGAAGATAGAATTAAGTGTAAATATGTAGTCTACGATCGATTGACGAAATAAATAAATAAATAAATAAGTTTGGAAGGTCAATGGGCAAGTATACTTCCACTTCTGAGGTTACACGATGGTCCAACGCTTTTCTGGCCTGATTGAGCCTCATGTCATTACTCGAAACATGTTCCGGAGTGGTACAAGGCTTCCCAAGTAACACCAAAAACATCTTCTGGCCAGTCATCTTGAAATTTTGTTAGAGTATTAAGAATGGATTTAAAAACATATTTTGTCAAATACAAGCTGAGAGGATGTTGTCGAAAAACATTTGCTGTCATAAGTCACTCATGTATTTTTCTAGAACATATGACTTAATTCTCGACTCAAATATGACCAAAACAGCGCATAAAAAGTTTTAAAGATGCACTTCATAACATGCTTTCAACATAACGATGTCTTATCTAGATAGTTTATAGCACCACAATAACTATTAGGTTATAATCAAGTTATTAATAAGTGAAACAAAATGCAGAAATGCTTGAACACAACAATTCAATCCAACAAGTGTCAAACTAGCAGATGTAAACACAGATCGGATTTGACAGTAATATTTGTTATGAGTATGATGAATTTGTGTATGAATTCCCATTATTTTTAATCTATTTTTCATACCAAGCTATCTTCTTTAGAAACAGTTACAATTGATTTAACTACAAGAAAACAATAAACATATTTGTCGGAACTATAGTATGCAACAAAAATCACCATCAGCAGTTGATTAATTGCGACGGTTCGCAAGAAACGTAATTTTTCTAAAATTTCCGGAGCCAAATGACATTTTACTAAGAAGATGCTCTAATATGGTTAGTATGATGTTATAATAACAAACTCAAATAATTTGCAATCGAACATCATAAGTATGTTATAAAACTGCTCTCAAGATGTTTTTTGAACTCAGTTTCAACTCCACGCTAAAGCACGAAAATTACAGTGCCGGTTGGAAAATATGACTACAATTATCACTAAAAATTTCGTTTTTGTCTTTGCTGCGCTTTTTGTCGATGATTAAGATGAGACTCTTTGAGTAAGAAAGAAAATTGCTCGCTAATATAGACATTTTTTTATGTTTTCAAAATACTTTTAATCGACAGTGTAGACCATGTGTCTTAATCCACCATGATGATTTTTTATGCTACAGATGCACAAATGCTACAAAATTGCTAAATATAAGATAATTTTCTGTTGATTTTTTTAATCTTTAGAACGGCGTATAAATTATGCAAGAGTAAAACCATAAAAGCTGCCTCGCACATGATATTTTGTTAAGCGTTCTGAGCATTAACAATATTTAGATTTCTGATATTTATGAAATGATCGATTTGGCCAAAAATGATTGTCATATTTTTTACTATGATTTGTGCATATTCTCCACATAAACAAATATATTTTTCACAATCACAACTATCTTAACAATCTTCTGTTCGTTTGACCTTTCTCAAAGTAGCATGTCATGTTCATGTGTTGCTGCAATTGTTTTCACTTTGGTATTACTTGATTATAACCAATTTTATATTATGATGTTAGAAACTACCAAGATAAGACATCATCATGTTTAAAGCATGTTGTTCAAATTATCGTGAAAACGTGTTGTTAGTCCTCAATCTGTATCTTAAAACATCTTTTGTGATCTTAAAGATGTTTCGAATAGATCGAGTTATTGCGCTGTTTTGGTCATATAAGATACCAGAAATAAGTTTTGTGTACTTGAAAAATACATGAGATCATGTTTTAACGATGAATTTTTGAACATTACATAACGAGTTGTTTTACTTTGGGCATGGAAGTTAATTTCGTGCCGAAGCATCTCAATCGCACCGGTCAACTGAGAAGCACTGGGCCATCATGAAGCAGGCATTTCGGAAACATCCTAGGGAAATGAAATTCGAATGGAAAGGAAGAAAAAATCTCGACACAAAAACAACTGGTCCAAACTTTGTTCAAGATCTTATGAGTGGTGTTATCAACCTTCCGAATGGGTGAGATTTGCCGAATATTTTCTTGTGATGCAATTTGATTGCGCACACCCGTTGATCTCATCATCTGCGTAACTGCTTGATGAATGGCTAATTGGCCGAACTGAGAGGTAATTGGATGGATTTAATGTCTTTTTCGATGAAATCTACAAGGTTGCAAGGTAAGGAGTGTATCGAATATAAGCCATACACATACATTTGCGTTGTACGCATGTATTTGTGATGGTTTTTATGCTCTGAACACTGCATGCTGTGCGTTTAACTGTCAGCTTTCTTTTGTTTACTTGTTTGTGCGGTTAAAATTCTGCGTTTTCAAAATGTCGCGTATTGAAAAGGAAGTGAAAATTAAGGTTCTGGACACATGGCTAAGTAAGAAGGGTATTACTATACGAAGCGGTTTGGAATTCATCATGCGAGTGTTAAAACCATCATTAATAAGTTTGGGGAAACTATTCTTTGGATGAGCTACCAGGAAGAGGCAGAAAACCCGGTTCTTCCAACCCGAAACTGGAGCAGAAAGTGGTATCTCTAATCATGAAGAACAAATCAATGTCAATACGTGATTTGGCCAATAATGCAGGAACGAGTGTCGGAATGATCCAGCGTATCAAGAGGCGAAACCACCTGAAGACCTACAAGAAGCAGAAAATCTCGAAACAAAGTGCAGAACAGAAGAAGCGAGCAGCAACAAGGGCCTGGAAATTGTATTCGCGTCTTTTGCAGCGTCCGGATGCATACGTTTTGATGGACGATGAGACCTATGTAAAGGAGGACTCAAAAATCCTTCCAGGTTCACAATACTTTACTGCCGTCGTTGGGGAGGATGTGAGCGATGCGGACAGGTCGATTCAAGTGGAGAAATTCGGTCGAAAGGTACTGGCATGGCAAGCAATATGTTCCTGTGGTTTGAAGTCAACCATTTTTTACACTACTGGAACTATAAATGCGGAAATCTATTGATCTGAGTGTCTCCAGAAGAGATTGTTGCCTTTATATAAGAAGCATAGTACATCTCCACTGTTTTGGCTGGATTTAGCGTCGGCTCACTATGCCTAAACCACTCTCAATTGGCGTGCGAAAAAGGGTATAGATTTCGTTGAGAAAAATATCAATCCACCAAATTGCCCTCAGCTTCGACCCATCGAACGTTACTGGGCAATCGTGAAGAGGGTCTTCAAGAAGACTGGTAAGGCAGCTGGGAACATGCAGGAGTTCAAAAAAATTTGGGCTCAAGCGTCCAAAAATGCAATGCAACACGTGTCCGGAACTTGATGAAGAGCATTCGATCCAAAGTTCGAAAATTCGTGAAGGAATAACTTAAATTTCATCCGGTCTTCATTATGTTCAAGTTTAACCTCGTACAATAAAAGATCAATTTTTTGTATGAATAAAATATCGGTTTTCAACATAATTTGAAAGAAAGTTTGTGGATAGCTTATTTCGATACACTCCTTATGCAAGACCAATTCTCGGTTTTTTTTTCATTAGGGTGAATCTAACATTGAGAGCCTTTGATTACTTTCTCTCTACTATTTGTAGAGTATAATAGCCAAGAATCCATCGGAAGTTCTATAATGGCGCAGTAATGAATGAAAGAGAGGGAGCCCCGACAGAATCTCTCCATGTTAGATTCGCCCTAATGAAAAAAAAAACCCATAGAATTGTCTTCTTTCATCTTCGTTGTTTTTTAAACTGCACGGATCTAAAGCTTACACAATACTTGGAAATTCCATGGATGATCCGGATGATTCGTATCGCTGCTCCGCCTTCTGCATCGCAACAATCACCCGTAGTGAATCTTTCAGGTAATACCGTTATATTAATTGATGAAATGAACCATCTGATACGGTATTACGGTTATTACGGTAATTATATAAAAGTGTGTAGATAAATACAGTGGAAAATCTAATCCATGTGATATAACCAAACTGAAACTGAATCTTAGCTGTAGATCTTGACAAAGAATCCCTACTGAGCCCTTGCGGCACTTCAATCCAGTCAGTTTAGCACAAGGGCTTGAAACATACAGTAATTGGTGTGTGCAAAATATGATGGTTCTGAGCATCTCAAAGTGTTGCGTAATAAGTTTTGGTCGAACGAATATTGCTGTCCAGTTCGATTAATAGTATTGCTGGATTTCCACTTCAACGGGTTTTCATGTTAAAGACGTCGCAGTTGTATAGGACGAAAAGCTAACCCTTATTCGGCACTTCTCAGGTACCATTGCTAAAGCCAATCGCTAGCTTGGAATCATGTTCAAAATCTCCAATGAAATTCGCGATCCGCTGCGTTTCAAAGCTCTGTATTGTTCGCTGGTACGTGAGTACCTTTCTATTGGAGTATTCGTTGCAATTGTGTCTGTTTTGTTCGATGCTAGCTCGCAAGGCCTGCATCAAAACCCCATGTCCCACCGGAGGACCATAGTGCATGGAACCTGCTTCGTACATGTAAGACACTCTGATGCAGCCGCCCCTAATCAGGAGAACATACGCTGTTTTAGCCGCACCTAATATAGGATACAGATGTCGGATAGGCTGTCCCGATGGAGACAGCCCGCCCGCGGTAACAAATTTTAATACCATTGTTTGATCACTGAATATGTTAAAATTGAGTCTAAATTAACAGCCAGAATAACAGAATGAATAATACACTCAATAGCAAAAAAAAGCCGAGCAAAATTTTGCTTCCAAAAAACGCGTTGTTCAACCTTCTGTAACTTTGTCAATTATCAATATATTTGGCTGAAATTTTGACAACAATATAACCAATGTTTTGGCCTTATGTTGATATAATCTATAAATTTGAAGTTATCATAACATATATGAAAAATGTCTTTTTGGACGTATCAATTTCAAAAATCCGTATATCTGTGAAAAATTTAGGTAGCATATTAAAAATTTCTCCATGGCTTGAAACAATACAGAGATTAATGTGGACAAAATTTGAACTGTTTTCATGAAGTGGACTACAGCTGGCATCAAAGTTGACGCTCCAACATGAGTATTTCGCTTTTTCACCCGATATTGACCATGCTGAAATATCGGTGCAAAAAAAAAATCGGAAATTTATAAATTTTATCAACATAAAATTTTGGTCACATAAGGCCGAAACATTGGTTATAGTGTTGTCAAAATTTCACCCAAATATATGGATAATTGACAAAGTTACAGAAGGTTGACCAATGCGTTTTTTGGAAGCAAAATTTTGCTCGGTTTTTTTTTTTGCTACTGAGTGTAAAAATATACTCGTTGGCTATCATAATAATTATTTATTTTGTTGCCACTGTGAACATCTTGATAAAAAATCCTATAAAAAGCAAGTTTATTGACATAATTTCTAATTATGTTATCAATTTGAAATCAAATTCTCACGCTCATATTTGTATAATTCTTTTGATAAAAAGCATAGTCTCTTGTTCAGAAAGGCTGGTAATATTAATAGTTTTGCATTCAACAAATAACGTTCATCACAAAATTGTATGTTATAAATGATAACATATGATAACACAATTAGCTAACGGTGATAA